>JAIPMN010000621.1:0-15596 GCA_020650975.1 Apostichopus californicus | reverse complement strand
GGGGGGGGGGGGGCATCCACCCCTCTGACTGTATGGACGCTCAGCCACTGGGAGGTAGCTTGATGAAATTATGAGCAAATTTGAATTATTTAACGAATAAAATCGCAGTAGAAGAGTCCAATACGTTCAATATCTATGCTGTGAGTTTCTCTTCTTTTTTCTCTCTCCGGCTCAGCACTGTATTGTTTTCTTCCGTCCATGTTCAGGAGTGTTAGCTCAGTGGTTAACGCCGGTGCCTTTCAATCATAATGTCCCGAGTTCGAGTCACCCCAAGATCAATGTATGCCGTCCAGTTACAGAGTTGTTGACAATTCATAATCATGGACGTTAAATATATATGAATAAGAGACTGACTTTGGTCAGCTTGCGGCTTTGATAAGTCAATGATGGCTTCTTCGCGAGTTCCTGCTTGCAGGAGGATCTAAAATACATACAAATACATACATGTTCGCCATAAGCAAAGATATATTCACTAAATTGCTATATCATATAGTTCAATATTCTAGCACATGCGTCCCGTTTTCCTTCCTCTACAACGTTGCATTTCCTCTTTCTAATTTGGTACAGAGTGTACTATTTTTTGTTAGTCAATTGTTTAATTCCAAAACCCAAAAATACCTATCGATCATCTTCACATTCTTAGAAGCAATCATCATGCGGTAACTTTGTAGCTCAGTATTTTACTGAAAACTACGACAAAACGAAAGGATCGTTCCTGTTTTGATTGCAACTGATGTTATAAACAGAATGTTGCGAAATACCAAAAATACCATGAAACATCCGGAGGTGACCTATCGGTGAAGTGAACTGTTTTCTTGTTTCAACTAAAGTGCACATATATAGAGGATACAGTGTTGTACAGTTATGTCTTATATACTTTGTGCAATACCGCCATCACCTTCAGTTTCCTGGCGACTCACACCAGTCAAAAGGTGAATTCGATGCAAAAGGTTCATTTCCTCAAGTTTGAGTCGTGAAAGATCCTCTCTTTGGGGGCAGGACAGCAGTGGGGCAAGGCGGGGAGGAAAGATAATGATGCTTAGTAATGAAAATTGTTCCACCAGCTATTCAGAAACTGTTCAGGAATATGCAATTTCTCTTGCTTGGTAAAATCTCATTTTTCGCCAAACTTTCCAAGACCAGCCAACAGTAGCTCATAAACCTCACCAAAGAATTTCATAGGATCCTACAATACATACTTAGTGACCACAGCCCCCACCCCCCCCCCACCCTTGTAACCCTCCCAACTGTCCATACAGCAGACATTAACACCGTACATATAGGATCCACTTCATCGGTCTCTTTGTTAACTGCCTCTCGCCTCCCCATACCCTTCCTACTAAGGATTGGATGTCCCCATTCATAGATGCAAACCAACACCCATGGTTTGGCGAATACTTAAACAAGGATGGTGATGCAAATTTCAACTGTGCACATGTAAATCATAAGTTTGGGTCAGGTTAGGCAGAATTTATGTATAACGTTTCTCGAAGACACTACAGAAAACCCAGTAAAACCTTTTCTGTGTCTCTATGAAGTTGCTTGACCATACCTGGCTTCATAATCCCTTTTCATTAGGCCTGATTGTAATGAAAAAATCCATAAAGGCTTTCAATTTGTCTATTCACATATTTCCGGTATTAGATGAAAGGTCAGTTAATAACCTTCCCACTGAAGGAAAATGAATGTTTCTTGTTAGTTTCACTGATCTATCACAAAAGACTCACAAAAGGGCTTTAGTTATTTAACTATTCCAAATCTTATCCCAAACTCAAATTGCTCAATTGCAAAAAAAAATCCTTCACACCACAAATTCGTTCATATATATATTTTTTTTCTCTTTTCGCTTTCATTTTGTTTCTACACAATACAAACGACATTGTTGTGTCTTTACAAATATTTACATCACTAATTAATCGGGTAATACCAAGACAATAGAAAAACATAAACAAATGTCATTAATAATGCTTGATTTTTACTGGGCCAAGTCAGGACCCCAAGGGAGTCACACAAAAAAATATTGGTTCCATTGTAGAATTATTTCAGAGTTGTAGCAATTCTGCGGCGACGCAAAGCTACTAAAGTCATTTTTAATTTTTAAATGTTACACATGACCGTTCGTTCTCCAAATTGGAAGTTTAAAAGAAAACTTTATAAATTACATCTGCCAAATTAATCTTGTTCATAGCATGTAACGAAAAAAATAAATGCATTTAACATAGGAAATCATTGATCAATATGAAAGGCAACCTCACAAATACAAGCACTGTACTCTCTCCACTGAGCTAGCTAGCCCTTTGTTTGTACAGTACATTTACCATTACTTTGCAAGGGATGCCAATCAGAAGCCTCAGTTCTTACACACAGCTTTTAACCTGGCCCCCGCCCCCCACCCCCTCCCCTTCGCCCACACACACACCTATAAAGGATTCAAATGACCTAAAAAGTGCTAGGGAGAGTATTGATCTTATCTGAATCAGTTTTGTAAGTCTCACATACGAAATCATGGCTAGAAATTACCACAAACACAAAAATCTAAGAAACAGGGAAATTGGAAATATTTTTAAACTTTTTTGAAACTACTTGTAGTTAGCACCAGCCAGCAATTACTTGCTTTCACAACACAAAACAAGTTTGAAAAGTAATAGAAAACTAAAACGCTGGTGTTAACAAAAGAAAAGCCATAAACGTTAAAATAAAATAAACTAAACATCACATATTTGGGGTCAAACTGAGTTGAAAATCTTCCCATTTTTGCAAACAAGGGGAAAATGGTTTTAACATTGGGGTGTGTGAATACTGCAAGTCATGTCAAATTTTTAACGGAGATTCATCCTGTGGTCTATTGGGGTTCAGCAAGACAAATGACCGTAGCAGAAATATAATCTCTATTCAACCAAATAGACTGTGACTAACAGCCATCTTGACATCAAACCCCTGACCTTTACAAGTCATGTTTAGGTTCACACCAGTCATAATTGAGCCCAAAGACGTAATCTAAAACCTCTACTGATGAAAATACGACTAGATAAAGCTGTTGATCTCATCTGTAACATATTTAAAACCTCTCTTGCAAAGCTAAATAAAATAATTATTGTCACTAGCTGGTATCTTTAATTATTGGAAGGTAAATCGTACAGGAAATTGCACGAGTCACGTGACAGGATAAAGTGGGAAGTAATAAAAAAAGAGTTATGTAGTTTTGAGTAGTGAACCAATAACCAACTGGTCTAATTGGATCATGCTCAAAGAAAATTCAAGGTAAGATGAAATAAAAGATAATATCAATAAGGTTCAATAGTTGATTGATCAATCCACTGATAAACTAAACAGTTAGAGAACACCTGTTTAATCAGGGATCCACAAGTTCTGGCAGAACCAATATCAAGCAGTATTGATCAGTTATAGAGCTATCAATTTATCAAGAGGGTTGACTAATCTCAACACTTCCCCCCTTCCCCTACCCCAATCCCCCCTCCCCCTACCCAAACTCATCTGACAAAGAAAAGAAAATATGGACAAGGTACAGATCCAAACTCAGCTATTAATAATGACTTTAATGCCAGCCAGCTTTCTCCCAAAATGTAAAAGGCCAAAAAAACAAACAGAATGGTTCTTTCTGATGGCGCTATTTCATAACTCAAATTCATACAGCCTCTTTTCTGCAAAGAATGAAAATTCCTTTTAAGTAGAGCATGGAGCTATTTATAGCTCCATGAGTAGAGTAATACTGCACAAATTTACCAACAAATGAATCTGTTCAAAAATATTCTTCCAAAGCCTGTTATCAAATAATACCTGGCATTAAAATGATAACTTTGGCCGCTCAAGAGATCAGATTTCTGAGGGGGAGGGGAGAGGGGGGGAGATGGGGGGGGAATGGGGAGATGGGGATTGACTAACAGAGAGCAGTTAATTAGGATACTTCAGTGGACTCTTCAAAAGTCCTCTGATATTGTCTCCTACTTTTCTTCCTTCCCCTAATAAAAAAAATCACAAAATAGCCAGCTCTTGCAGATTGACAGTTACATGACAGATAAGAGAAATTAACGTTACTAGAAACTTTCAGTTATTTTCTTGTCTCCAGTAATCGGCAATTTTTTTTGGAACAGTAGTTGTGGATCTGGAGACTATTGTGATTATTAATGAGGTCACACAAAATACACCAAACAAGGCCTTTAATTTAAAACATAAAAGCATAAAACATCTTGAAATTTAACATTTCTTACTAAAACCATACAGATTAAGGACATCTTGTTCACAGGCAACAAATTAACGCCGTGGATTATGTCCGTTTCTTATTTTTCACTTACATTGATTACTATAAATACATACTACAAGTAATTTTACTCTATTATATCTTGCCATGCTCAAAACAGGTTTCCAATGTACCACAGAATATTAGGACAAGGAAGGGTCAAAATAAGCCTTCGTTACCTAGTGGTAATTCACGGAAGTCCTACATAATGAGAAGCCTGGGTTATAACTTACGTATTGCTCTCAGTAGAGAAAGATCCCATTTTTTCACCAGTGTTTTCTTCTACTTGGTTTCTACAACATTATAATTGTGATATTGTTCATGTCAGGCTAATCTGAATCATAATATTACATGTCAATACTATTAAATAGCAGTTCAAGAATTAAGGCTTATTAACCTAATCAAAATGTTTTTAAAACAAAACTAAACTAAAACTTCACACCATCTGAGTACTTGAAAATGAATGAAATGCAGATATTTGTCAATAATATCCTACAAAAAGTCATTACTGAGGCAATCTGATAAAATACAACAAAGGCTATTTAACTTGTATTTATTTACCTACACATGCTGTTTGCAGTAGATAAGCAGTCTGTTACCTACACATGCTGTTTGCAGTACATAAGCAATCTGTTCATAGTTTTTTCTCTCTCTGTAAACACAAAGGCTGAAGACTAATTCAAGTTACATAGTAAAAATTGATTTTTTGTTTGGTTAACAACAACAGGATACAAACGTATGAGATATCACAGGAAGCCACAATTTCAAAGAATCTACTAACATTCCCTACCCCTCCATCCCCAGCTATCCCCCTATCATGGTGAGTATCTAATTATCACCCCATTCCCCTCCTCTCATATGCTACAAAAACAAGCAGGAGATACAGAAATATCTGACAATACTGTAGCCTTCGGTACCCTCACTAAAGCTCATTCCCTAGACTATCCGCGATAACAGTGTAGTAACAATCAGAAATACTTTGCTATACCTCTGTGGAGGGAGAAGGGAATCGGTAAAACCCTTCAAGGAAAATGACCATGTGTGAGTTTCATTACTTAAATTTGAATGACTATTTATGTTACTCATTAAACAATTACAATTTCTACTTCTACTATCAATAAAAAACTACAGTACCACTAAGTATGCTCCTCATCCCATTTCCCACCAACCTCTCCCCCCCCCCACAAAAATACAGCCCCCCCTCCCCCTCCCAGCCCCAAACCCTTAAAGAAAAATGCAGTAAGTGTGTAAGGGTGTCCTATTGAAGAAACAAGTGCATTTGCTTTTTAATCCAGCGATTCATTCACTACTGATTGGCAAACAAAGCTGAAGTGAGACTTACAAACTCAGGGGCTCTGTTAAACCACTAACAACCAGAATCCCTTAGAGAGGCTGTCAACATCAAAGTAGAAAAGAAAGAAGGAAAGAGAGAAATAAACAGAACGTCCTATTTACAAGACATGCCATTAAAAAAGCAAGATCTGATGCTCATCTGCTTCCGAGAAGACCTCCGACTATACAAAGAGACACAAAAATGGCACCAAGGAATAAGGAACAGGTCAAAAACAGACGGCTCCCCGAAGCAAGAATCCACCATCAGACGACGAAGATGAAACGTGACCTAAAAGGCTACAACACAGGCAAGATCTCTCCAACTTTTAATTTGGTTTTCTTGTTCCTTCATTTTACATTCCACACATCCTTAGAGTAATATGTCTATTTGCCACATGTTAACAGAACCACTAAAAGCAAAGTTTGTACCACTGCCGCACAATGTTTGAGGCTGTCTGACTAAACTGTGTGCTTGTGTTTGTCTATCTGTCTGTCTGTCCGTCTGTCTGTGTGTGTTGCACAAAAGAAGAGAATAAGAAGAATATTGTGAAAGCTGTAATATCTCGTTTGGAGTAATCACAGCCCTCACTCTCATTATCTTGCAAACCGATGAGTCCACTGCTTGGCTGTTGCGTCGTGCATTTCTTTGTCCTGAAGATACTGTGTGGCTATACTTCCGACCAGTGGATCCTCTGTAAGCAAAGAAACAGAAGCAATATATTATTACATCTACTGACAACAATCACTGTTATCATTGGAGTGCACTGGGAGGGGAGAGGGTGCGATGCTAAATGGTCATCACATATATGAATATAGATCTGTACTAAAAGTCAGTTAAGAATGGTAACGTCAATAGACCCAAAAGGTTTATCAGTAAAATGAAAGTGAAAGGGAAGTCGAACAGGTTTGAATGACAAATTGTAAACTGCAGGGGTTCGCAATAGGTTGCCTACGGGCTATATACTATATATGTAGAACTAGTTAATCTTTTATGAGGGACCTATGGCATTTGGCTGGAGTATCCTACCATTCTACCGTACACATCCCTCAAGCTAGGACCTTGTATAATAAATTGAGAACCCCTGGTCTGGTTATTTCTTACTGAGCACTGCCTGCCTATTAAATGTGAGATGGAAATGTAACAAACTATGAGGTGAACTACTGAAACTAAACTATCACATAACAGTTTCCTAACATGCAATCACAATTTACCTGCATGATACAACACAATCTGTTCACATGACATCACAAGCTATTCACAATGACATCACAAGCTATTCACAATGACATCACAATCTGTTCACAATGCCATCACAATCTGTTCACATGACATCACAATCTGTTCACATGCAATCACAATCTGTTCACATGACATCACAATATGTTCACATGCAATCACAATCTGTTCACATGACATCACAATCTGTTCACATGACACCACAATCTTTTCACATGACACCACAATCTATTCACAATGTCATCATTTACCAATCTGGTCTGCCAAACATACTGAATAAATTTTTCAGTCGGACAAATCTTACCAATTGGGAACAAGCTATGAAATTAAAACAAGAATCTGTTTTTGTCACAATCACTCTAGTAAATATGTCATAGACCTTGAGAATTGAGACAGCTTAGACTCTTAGAGCTCTCACCTGGATTACAATCGGAGAGAAGAGAACAAATAGAAAGAAGCACTTTGCCGATAGTTAATGCCGGGCTCCAGTTATCTTTCAAGATGTCCAAGCATATTGTACCTTGACTGTTAATATTGCAGTGGTAAATCCTGGTCTTGAATGTGACCTGCAAAACGAAAAAAGAAAAAAGTAATGTTTCTGTTATAGGAATGTGTTTGTTATATCATATATCACTCAATTTTGCCACAAGTAGGTATTCCTTACGGGGAAATTCCCAGGAAAAATCGAACAAGGATTATTGCCGCATTAACATGCTTAAAGTAACAGGCTAAATTGGTAAAATGCAACACGTTTACCAGCAAGATGCATTTTATAATCAGACTTGATAAATAGGTTTCATTATGTCAACAGATAACCTAAAGCAGCGTTAGCTTCATATCTCGGAAAAGAGTCTAACCATTTCTGTACACTTTTGGAACTTTTAACAAAAGGAAGGACACTTTATTCAGACAGGAATTTCCAAGGCAATAAATGGCAATAATCAAACATGAAACTTTCATTCATAGATATTTGGCTCTTTGAGGATGTTTTCCGTGTACAATTAGTACAATGTAAGACACACTGAGCAGACTTAACGTACAGAATTGAACGTACAGAGACAACGCCCAAGATTCTCGTCCAAAACACACTCGGCTCAAACGACTGAAGTTTGTCATTTCTCCTTCTCTGAGACATTCCAGTCAAAAGCTTGATAAAATAATTCTCCCTACCTCTCATTTTGGAGAAAGGTAATGAAATACTAATATCTTAAATCAGCTGTCTCCACTGGACATGTCTTATCTTCACTGATTTTACCAAAATTCCCCACCAAAAAATAGAAAAAAAACTTCATACGATGAGATTACAACTGATCACACTTCTGGAAAGCTTCCTATTGATATTTTCACCAAACGCAACAGAACAAGTGAATATTTCACAGTTACACTATTCACAGTTCTTTTAACCCAAAGACTTTTTTAATGCTTCCATTGATAACCAACTGACCGAAACCAATGCAAACACAACTGCATTAAAGGGCCAGTGGTTCTTTACAGACTGACTAATTTGTCTTACCCGTGGGGGCTTAAAGGGGTACTCTGGTGAAAACTGGATATCTAAAAAGAAAACACCGCCTTCGTAGACAGATCCTCTGGGACCTTTTATAGTGGAGACCCATTCGTAGATATTGTCAGCTTTAGGGCTTGCACTGTTAGAGAAAGAAAGGAAAAGAATAAAAAAACAGGATTATAAAAAAATACCATTTAACTGTTTAGTTCATCTTTCTGGCTACACCATGTATCATTTCTTGTGTATGTGGATACCCTTTCCACTAATTAATACATCCATAGGCACTGATTCTGCTAATCATGTAATATACCATTTAGTTATTACATATAATACAACACCTAATTATATTCCGGCCATTTGATTGGTCAATTGCTCGTCGATTGCATGCAAAATCCGCTCTATTGCACTCTATGAACTAGAACCATGCGTTATACTTTTTTGATAGCACTTTTTTCAATGGTAAGAGCTGAGCAGAGAAACCTGTCTGTTCAAAGCAATCTGTTGCATGAGTGCATTTTACATCCAATTATATCCAAATTTGAAGGTGTTGTATAAAACAAATAATGAATGGTTTCCATTCGTGCAATAGTGCAAATATTTCATGAGTTGAAAGATGTAATTTGTTCCATTCAACTCGGCTGCGCCTCGTTGAATGGAACATTCCATCTTTCAACTCATGAAATATTTGCACTATTGCACTCATAACCATTCATTATTTGTATACTGTAACATTTTGTGTCTCATGAGAGTTTAATGTGGTACATGAATATTGTTGCCTTTGCCAACCTTTGAAGTTTATTCCCAACTCCATCATTTCTACGGCCAGTGGCGACTTTGGGAGACTTGAGTGAGGTAGCAGCATTTCACTTCCTCTGCATGAAGATCTAGACTATGACAAAGTCAACCAAAGTTGCAGACTTTAAACTATTCTCCGTTTTGGTTTTGAAAGATTTTGATTTTAATTTGCCACAATCTGGTGATATACGTACCACACTCTACCTTTAAGGAACTAGATGAGGTACCACCTCACAACAAGTTTGTTTACGTCACATTGAGGATCGAACAAACCGATGAAGTGATTGTGAAGAATAACGTGTATGAAACACATCAGCAATTGTTCATATGCAACTCTGGTTTCCTTCCTCCAACAGCCATTTCAAGTGACATGTTTAAAAAAAAAAAATAATATCTGACTGCAGGAAGCAGTCATAGATTTAATCTATTTCATGTCACACAAGGAACTTTATCAGGTGCACTGCGGCAAGCAATGACTTATGTCTGTCCATCGCACATAACATGTGTATCCTCTTTAACAGGTAACCCTAAGCCCCTTAGACATCGTAGCTTCTATCCATTGCACCACAAACAGCATCAATGACCAAGGATGATGTATTATCAGCATTAATAACACATTTGCCAATAGCATGACATCGGTCTCATGGCACCACCGCTGTCGAACCCTTCACTGAGCACGCTTTAATAAGCGGCCATTTAAACAACTATTGCATTAGTTCAAACAGCGAATGCTTATTGATACAGCTTGTTGGGGACAAGCACTATACAGCAATGGGACAATGCTGCCTTGAAAGACGAGTTTGAATTGCTAGGGCACAGACAACACTGGTATTCCCTGTAGTGACCTTCCTCCCTTTGTTGTAACTAAATTAATACAGTTAAAGCTATACAATGCTTGAACAAACTTCTGGGGAAAAGTTTTTTTTTCTTTCATTTTACACTTGATTTGCAATTGTTTAAATGGAATGTGTTTTTAATATTAGATTAATAATTTGTTAAGTATTTTAAAGACATTTGAGGAAAATTCTGCATATTTTTTATAACACTTTATTTTAACAAATATTCAGAACAGAGAATGACACAGAGAAAGAGGTTAACGAAGAAAGAGAAATTAAGGGTGAGTGGTGAAGAAGGAGGGTGGGGGACAGAGGAATATGGAAGACGGAGAGAAAGGAGAAAGATAGGAGAAAGATAAAAACAATATATTGTAGCATTTAACTACGATAAAAGGCTAAAATATACAACTGATAATATACATTGTGGATTATACTTTCTTATGGAGCAGAAGGAAAGGGATTATGGAGAAGTGAATGGATGGTGAATAATCGGACTTACCATAAAATTTGCATCTCCAAGAATTCAATCATGTTCATAATGTAATACCATACTTTGTTTCCTTTAGAATTTTTTTTTTTTTTGGGGGGTGACCTTTTTGGTGGGGGTGGGATAGAGGGGAGAAGGGGAATCGGGGGGGGAAGTATTCCAAATGTAGGATGGATAATTCTCTCAATAATCTGGAAAACCTAGGAAACTAAATGGTGCAGATCTTGAAATTTGGTTGTTTTATGCCAAATTAGCAGAATTCTGTTCTAGAAGGTTGTATCAATTACTCAATATGCAAAACATCTCATCCAAATTTATCCAAGGTAAATTTGGGCAATTTTCAATTTGTGGTCATAATTCGATGTATTGCATGTAAATATCTTGATGGTTAATTATTACTGCGGGAGAAAGTTCTTGAAAAGGGCTCATTTTTTTTTGTTAGTCTGTGAACATCCAACAGTGAAATGAACAATGATTTTCAGACACAACACTTTATACTCATGGTACAAAGTACAAGTTAATATTTACACATTAAATTTGATAGTATATTGTGTATGTATAGTACTGTAGTTGCACAGTAACTTGTCAATATTGACAAACAGAGAAAAATGACAAATTGATTTTGCTCCACATGACTGTTTCTTTTTTTATTTCTTTTTTTTTAAATCTTTTATCAAATAATTGGATATTACATGCAGAATACCTAATTAACTTGATTAGTTTCACCTTCCAGAAAGAATTAATGAATTTCAACATAATTTCCAAAGTTAGTGAAACCTCTTTGAGTTTTTTTTTTTTTAATGTAATTGTTTTTCTTCACTTGATTAGTTTTCCCTTCCAGAAAGAATGACTGAATGTGAACTTATTTGTTATTTTATTTATGTAATAATGTTTTCCTTCAAACAAAGGGAAATCATAAGAGGCAAAGGCAACTACAGTGCTATAAAGTCAAATCCTTTACTGAGTGGGTGATATCTGTATTTCTATTACAGGTTGAAAAGCTTCCACTTTCGATATATACTTTCATAAACATTGTAAAGGAAATGTTTGTTTAGGAGAAGAATGAAGTCAATAGGTCATATCCACACCAGCACAGCCTCTAAATTTAGATTGTCAGTTGCCAGTTATTTTATCTACTCAAAACATAAATCACCTGAAGTTTTTCACCAGGTGAAAGTTAATTAGGAAATACTTTGTGATTGCATTGGATCCTATTACAGCTGGCAATTGTTCATGTTAGGACTTTCTGACATATGAAATGTGAAAATCAAAATTTAAAAAAAAATCATAATCTTTTGCATATTCTTCGTCATTTTTATTTTGGTTGGTTTGTCAGTTCAATTCATTCTTGCTGACTTGACTTATTCAATTCCATCAGGTTTAATTTTGCTGTTAATTCATACAAAATGTCTGTGTAAGATAAACATTTAAAAAATGTTTTCATTCAAATATCACTTCACCTTAGTAGTACAGTTTGTGATTGGGAATTCTTTGCATAGTTTAAGACAACTTGATAATCAGAGTGAACAATGACACGGTAAGAAGGCATTTCCCAAACGATCTATAAAACCATTGAGCTAATTTCAGTCAAACAAGTCAAACAATGACATTCTCTTTAGTTTTCACACATATATATCCTTTGAGGGACAAGTTCAAAAGAATCTTTCATTACCGCAAGGTAGGAAACATGTCATTGGAAAATAAAGCAAGCTATGGTTTTGTCAGTCAACTGGTGTCACCCTGGTTACTTACCACTTTAGAGCACTTATTATAGTACAGAAGACATGCAACACAAAATCAGGGTTGCCATGTACTATCATAGTACTACAGTGTGTATCCTCAAGATATTAACAGGCTAAATTCTAAAAACACAATAGCAATAAAAAACAGAATAAAACAAGCCCCCAAAAAACATGGAAAAAGGCATCCTTTGAGGAAATGTGTGGGTTCCTCCAAGAGTCTGATTCTGTGAGCTGATTGGTTGTAGTACTTCTCTCTTGCCCCCATCCCCCCCCCCTCCTCAGACAAAACTTAACCGTGAAAATTGTCCATGAATTACGACTGGGATTATAAATTTCTCTACATGAATAATCATGCACAGCCATCTTACATAGACAACGCTGCAAGAAAGGAAATGCCTTAGGCCTGTCATGGGTGCTTCTACCCATGTGAACGTTAGACATTGGGGTTTACTTTAAGCGACAGTATTACTTAGATGTATGTTTCTTTCTTATCTTGCAAAGATATCTCTTTGTTGCAACATAACATTTGCTGGTGATTTGTGTGTGGGAATGTTGAAATTGCCAGTCTATGTTAACCTTGGTTGCTAGAGGCTGGGTTTCTTTTCCTCTGAATTAATATTAATTTAATAGTCTGCTGTAAATGACTTTTAAGTTCAACAAACGGGGACAATTAATTAATCTTCTTCCGTTTCCGCCTTAAATCTTTTATCCTCATGATCCTTTCAGAGCAGCACTTTGTAGGCGTGATGACGTTTCTCATTCCACCCAGAAAGGAAATGGAAATATAAACATAAAACATAAAACACAGTAAACAGATAAACCACAGAACACACATAAAACAAACATAGAAACATGTAGTTCCTTTCATACCATGGTAAATTTGTAAGGATCCTTGCCTTCACAAGGACCCTAAATCTGATATAAGGTTTGGGAGGGAGAGGAACAGGAGTCCGCCCAATCTTCAGAAGGGTTGAAAATGTAACAGTGGTGGCACCCATGCCTGAGAGAAGAACCCTGCTGGTATTGTAGGTCCTGATTTAAAGTGGGAGGAGGGGGGAGGGGCAGTGGCGTAGCGTCCATATAGTCAGGGGGCGGATGTCCCCCTGACGGACTCAAATGGACTGCTGGCGCCCTTTTCAGTTTTTACCACTTTTTACTTATTCGCGATTTTAGGCTTTTTTATTGCGCTCTCATCTACCTATTGACATTTGTCACATTTGGTTGGTGTAATTTTCTGACAAAATGGCCATGACACCTATTTATTCTGCAAATTAGCAAGGCCCGGAAAGGGTCATTTCCGGCGATCTAGGGAGTATCTTTACTCAAAAAATCTCTGTACGCTCTGCGCCAACCTGTGGTGGCGCTCCGCTTAGATAGTGTCGAAAGTGCCCCTACAGACCATTCTCACCCCTCCTGACCAATACTCCTAGCTCCGTCACTGGGGAGGGAGGAGATAATCCAGAACTACTGTATATTAATGGGAGGAGAGTGGCTAGGGTTTTACAGACCTAAACCATTATTTCTAGGATGGATAGATCTTTGATAGCAGAGCGTAACAGAAGAGTGAATATGGGTAAAAGTCCCATACCTATACACACTTGGCTGATATTGATGCTAAAACTGACAGTTACACCTGAATGACACGCTTGCTTTTTAGACTTTGTGACCCACAGCACCTCGCAGATTGACAGGTTTTCATGGTTTTTAGATCATAGAAACTGAAGGTGTCAGTGATTAATACAACTCACCTCCATAGCAACAACAAATGTGAAGCCTCTTCTGACCTTTTGTTTAAAGTAGCATTCTCTGTATGAGTTCTACTATTGGGATTAAGTTCATACTTTGATAGGTAAATATTTACATACCATATCTTAAGATGAATCGACATTAAAGGAGTTTATAATAGGTTCATATGTGATTATATAGTGAATGGTATGTACTGTACTGTATATATATTTATTTCTGTAGTGTGATTCTTCAAAATATATAAACTCTTAAGTCCTGCTTTAACTGTTAATGAAACTCAGAATATATTTCTTTGTCTCAGATGCTCAATGGCTTATGTGTTAAAGCGCACATGAATCCTAAAGATGAATAACTCTTGAATGTTGTGTGTTTCTTGAAAGTCCTTAGCTCTTAGCACTTTGTGGTACACAATTGCATACTAATCTGATGACTGTAAGATTGCATTGCACTCAGAGTTATGAACTAAACCTTGATGCTGCTTTAAAGGAACTTACAAGATGTTATTGTCTGCTATTGTCAATATTGTGTAAGCATTCTTAGTGTAATTCCCCAAGTTGAAGGAACCATGCATACTACTTTAAAGGAACTTACAAGATGTTAATGTTTGATACTTTCAATGTTGTGTTACAAGCCTTTCTTAGTGTAATTCCACTAGTTGAATGGAACCCTGACTGCTGCTTTAAAGGAACTTAGAAGGTGGTCTATTACTGTGAGATTCCTGGTACAGTTTCAGTACAGAAACTATTCAACAGTCACAGTTATGGATTCTAGGAAGTACTCACACATTGTTTGTTTTTCACTATTCTTTGTTCAGCAGGTGATACTTTAAGACAAAGAGCACAAATATGTGTCATCCATCATCTAACTGTCGCATTGTCTAATTAATTAATTGTTGACTACGTCATAGAGAAATAACAATAATAAGTAAATAACAAACTAAATCAAAAGGGAATGAGATTCAGTTAAAGGCAACACTAGTTTAAATGGCCTGAGATAAAAAAAAAATACATCAAAATAAAAAACATTCAAACTTCTCACCAAAAACTATTGAAAACATGTCTACCAATCAGTTTGATCATGATTTGGATAATTTTCACTAAAAGAGTTAAATACTTTTGGGGCGGCTGTGTTCTTATATATATATATATATATATATATATATATATATGTATATATATGTAATATGAATCGAAAATTATAGTACTGGTTTACTAGAATAGACTCCTGAATGATGATTTGGAGGGAATAGGCCAGTGACCTCGTAGAAGAAAAGTCTGGGGAGGGGGAACAAGAATGTGTAGGCTAGGTAGATTGGAGTGCATATGTATGCGAGCGAGACAGGTAATAAAGGGAGGAATGAATTAAATTCCACATGCTGGAAAGGCTTACATTGTCTCTGCAAGGTGAGGCCCTTGATTCTAACATATGGCACTTACGTCTTGACATTTGGAACATTAATGGACCCATCCCTAACCCCCCCCCCCTTCCCACCAAGCCATTCCATTTTATCAGAATGCTCCAGACGGTATACTCCCACTAACATGTCCTGTATTCATCTCGACCTTAGCCAAAAAAAAATTTACTCTTTTTTTCAGAAACTTATATTTACATATTATAAACAACTAAATACAACATAACTCGTACAGTTCTCTTCGA
>JAIPMN010000620.1:3303-54259 GCA_020650975.1 Apostichopus californicus | reverse complement strand
GGATGAAGACACGCCAAGTTCAAAACTCTTTATACTGGAAGCTAAGCAAAAGCAAGACGTAAGTTATCATCCTTTCTTTTGTTTACCTTTTATGAAGTTGTCATATATCTTTTCATGTAACACACAAGCCCTATACCAACATTATGTAAAATTACTTTACAGGTCAGTTTACCATGGTGCATTTTTTCCTGATCAGTGGTACCTCACTAGAGTTTTTTTTAAGGCGTATCGACCAATTTTTCTTTGCCAAATGCGCTGTGTTGATCCTTACTATTCATCACGCTATGAGCGATTCGTTCCTGTGATTGCTTCTGTGTGTGATTTGTTCCTCCTGTGATCGCACCCGGCCTCTTTGGCTTTGGACAAGCGCTGTTATTTTATAGGCCGTGGCTATTCTTCCGACTAGTCGTAACAATTATCTATAAACTATTCTTACGACATCGGCGAATTCATGCGCTGTAAAGTAAATAAAGCAACTGTGCGTGTAGTAGGGGTAATTCTAAACCTAACCCCTAATCCTATCCCTAACCCTAACCCTAACTGGAAATAATTGTTACTCATGGTCGTAAAAATAGTACTCCTGGTTGTAAAATAGCAACTGCGCATGCGTAATCGGCAATTATTCTTACGACTCGTCGTAAGAATAGACACTTTGTATTTTATACACACATGAATAAACAAACCTAGAGCATGGTGAATGACACAACACATGAAAAACCAATGACAGTGTACGTACAGTCACTTCTTCGTAAATGGTACAAGTTTACAAGTTTTAGGGTTATCTGCTTTAAAACTATAAGTTTACGGTTTGAAGTTTGAACATTCACATTCCTGTGACAATTAGTAAAAACTTGTGCTTATGAACATTAAGGTGTCAGTAACTGTGTTTAAATCAAAACAATTCACATAGATATCGATGCTCACCTACGAATGGTAAGTTCCATTTCAGAAGCGTAAAACGTAAAGTTGTAGGTAAAAAGTTTCATTTGTTCCGTATGTTCTGTACTGTATGTATAACGTACACAATGTTCATGTATAATTACACATTATGTATACCAGGGCAGAGGTACCGCTCTGTACAAGGGATCAGTACGTAACAACTCCTAATTATGCAATCATAGGACAGCTTAGTGAGAGGCCAGATTAGAAGCATTTCGTCTTGAAGAGGATGGTTGTAGCTGAGTCGACTACTCAAACCGAACAGAAGTATCGATGTCACTGGGAACTGAATAAAGTTTAATAAATAGTCTATCTGAATATTCATGGGCCTAAATGTTAATTTTGGGTTAGGTTAGGTTATCAAGAGACAATTAATGCATTAGAAAGTTAATATTTATGTTGTCCACTTTAAAGGTGCAAGAGTAACGTCTTGAGCAAGTCTGAAACTAAATGTCACAGAATTTGCTGGTCATGTTTTTTTGCAAGTCATAACTTGCTGTGTTGTGCTTTGACAATAAAACAAAAATCACAATTCAACAATGTGATGTCCTACAACTTACAACTCACATTTTAAACATATATTTACCCTTACTGTATATATTTCAGTACTGGACAAAAATTTACAGCACATTTTAAGGTTTTTGCAATGCAAAATGTAAGGGCTATGTAAACAGACCATTTAGCCTTTGAAGAAGATCCTGCTAGGATCGAAATGTCAGGCCAACTTACTTTTACACAGAATTGAAACTTATGAGACAGCTAGGCAGTATTAAATTTAATTATGCAATATATAATATGCAACAGTAGTTGCAATTCAGACTGCTGAATGGTGTAGCACAAAGCTATCCAAATGAAGTGGAAGGAAATCCATACAATCTTAAATACCAACTTTTACTTTCTAGTAAGCTTAAGCATAAGTTCATTGTCACTGAGCATTGTTTGCACTGCCATTAAAGTGAAAGACATTGTCACCTAGTTTTACTGTTTAAAGGGTGTGAAGACTCGCGCAAAAAGAAACGTCTAATGCTGGTAATCTGACCTAGTTTTGAATGAGGTGTAACAGAAGTGTTAGACACCATCATCTATCCCAGAAAATACACACACAGCTTGCTACCGTCGGTAATTAGACACTAGTGTACAGTCAGTACATACAGCTGCGGTTAATACCCACAGTACAGTGTATAAACGATACAGCGATGGACATCTCAGGTCCAGCTAAAGAAAACAAGGTACCACGTTTCATTACTGTCTGCATTTTGTAGCGACACGAACAAAACGTCACTTGCGAGCAACAGAAAGTTAACTTTTTCAGATGGCCGCACGCGGTTTGGGCGAGTCTTCAATGTCTTTAAATCAAATGTATGTATGTAACTTGTTGTATGTACCTTGTATGTTTATTCAATAAAATATGGACATCATCAGTCATGGTACAATAATATCTATTCATCATCAAGTTTATGTCTGTTTTCTCATTCTAGTAGCTTGTGCTTCTCGATCAGGTTAAGTAATATATATAACGGTAGTACACTGAATATTGGATACTGTAGTTAAATTATACTGTACAAAGATCTATGGCAATAAAACTGTTACAGTGGACTTGTTCTTTACCTATTACAGGTCTCCAGTACAGTAGGAGGTTTATGCAGGTGTTTGTTATTGACCTGTAGTTATTGTTAATCTTCTCAGGTTGGTATGTTATATACAGAAGCTCACTTTACTGCCTTGGTAATCTACTTTACAACAGTGATAATATTCTACACACAGGATATATGTGTGGATGTACTTTACACTAGCTAACAAACTGTTTTGACTTTGTGTTGTTTACAACTGGAATGAACTGTTGTCCCCAAAGGCAAAGTACACACAAGTAGTACCATAAATTTAACTGTATCATGTGTGAGGTAGAGTGTATTGTAAGCAGAGATGGTTGAAAAGCAAGCAACTATTTATTCAAACCCTTGGAAAAAATCTTGAAGTAAAAGATCTAATTTCCAACCTGTATGTACTATGTAGTCGTTGAAATTCTCCAAAAATGTGCATAAATGCGACAATCTGGTGATGACACACCATTTAAGGAGACTTTGGAAGGATATTATCAGGAATGATACAACTGGGCATCAAGCTTTGCCAATGAGAAAAATAACACATTTCAATTTCCATTGAATTTGTGGGACACAAAATTTCATATATATTGGACTACTGTACAGTTTAGGTCATGCAGTATATAAACGTATATTAGTCAGTGAGGTTAAGGGTTGGGTTATGATCGTAGGATGTGTGATGTGACTTGGACTATAGAATCAAGAGAACCCCAATTGCATGGAATTTAACTTTTTGCCTTTGGTTGACAAATTTTCAAAATCTAGCAAAATATTTTTGAAATTTGGATATAATTAATCAAAGTAAGACAAGTGTACTGAACAGTTTCACCAGGTGAAGGTTAATGAGTAAGTACTTAATTAAGTACGTCTTGGTACTCAACATTTTGTAGTCCCACCACCAGTAACATATTGTATTTTTATTGTTTGTGTGTTAGGACAACCAGTACCCAGAATGGGAAGTACGGTGTTAAGTGGAAAAATGTTCCATTAGTGCTGGTACTGGTAGTATGAAAGTTGAAACTGTCCTTGGTATTGGGTATTGTTGCGGTAACTCGGAGAGTGTTAAATTACACTACCTGTCTATATATATGTACAGGAAATACTGTATGCTGATGATGAGGTTTGTCCAAAATCCAAATCAAGCAGTCTTGATTCTCTGCATGAAACCAATCAGAACTTCAAGTTGTGTCTGAATTACTGTAAATAGTACTAAATACAGCATGTAGGGAAGTTGGATTTAAGAGACTCGGCTATTATGTAATGACGTGATTACCGTTAAAAACAAAATGTCCAAATTTACAGCAAAAATCTGTTGCAAAAATGTAGTAATCTTCTATTAAATTAGTGGCCTCTGTGTATTCAATTTACTTCGGTTTTGTAGTGAGGTTCTGGTTGAAGACAGTGTATAGAAGGATACAGTTACTGCAATATTCAGCCGTGGGTCTCATTAAGGATGGGTATCAACTTGCAGTAGTACGTAGTGAATTGTTAATGTATTTCATTGAATTGTTACTCATATAAATTCTGTTTAGGCTATTCAAGATTCTAGGTACTGTCAGAACATACTGTAGTTGTGTGTACCGTGGAGTCAAAGTCTTCAGGAAATCAGAGATACACAGGAAGTTCTGTACACCAACATGTAAAGTAAGAGGTCAACACTAACGGATCTGTCTTGACCATAAAATTACCTACAGCCACCCACTGATGGTACTACATCAAAATTGGTCATGCAGATATACTTTGTTAATTTTAATACAAGTTGTGATAGACCATTACTTGTGGTATTTGATAGAGCATTTATTGAATACAATGTGAGAGAAACAAACTCCTATTTAGGCTGCTGAATCACTTTAAGTTTGTCAAGTATCTATTGAATCTGATTGATACGGATGTATACGAAGAAGTGCTATTGGTTAGAAAATTCAGTATTGACTGCGTTGTGAAAATGAAATGTGCTGAATGTAAAAATCCTAGGAGGGAACATGTATTTAGTAGTTTGAATCAATTTCAATCTATCAATTTCAATCAATTTCAATACTTTTAGTGATGCCAGTCAAGCAGGTTTGGTAAACCTGTTTTAACCACGTGAAAGAAAGCTCGTTGGTTTCGACATTGACTCACCATTTGTTCTCAAATGTGTACAAGTATTGCGGGGTCAGCATGAATACCTCTGAGAGGGAAAACCAAGATCCTGATCCCTCTTCCCTTGTGTTCTCGAATTTGATATCTAAGGCAATCGTTTTTGCTAGGTGACAACCTAATGAACCGGTGTTTCATGGGAATACAAGGAATTGCGACTAACTACTGTACCTGCAGCCAACAATTTCCTTAATACCTCTATACATTACTACCTCAGGCTCTTTATTTCCTCTTAGATGTGACTTTTGAACATTAGTTTCATGGAAATGATTTTTACTTTCTTAAGTGTATTTAAGTTGGCAGATATCAATTTCTCCCTATCCACAGTGTTGATTGGACACAATCGCAGTTTCAGTCAACCCAGTGATTGCCAAACAATATTGACAGAGTCACTGTTTTGGTTTCCATCACTTCCTGTTGATGCCACGGTAACGATATTGTTATCTTTATTCTATGAAACAGTGATTTACCTGTTCAGTAGGCTGGATGGAAGTTGACAAACAACAGCAGAGTCATTGACCTTGAGAAGCAAGCAAGTCATGATGCTAAAAACAAAGCCTAAAATAGCTTTTTGTGTCGAATGTGTGAAGTTTGCCCTACAATTGGACCTATCTTGCTTTTTAAAGGATGGCTTTTGGCACAAAATACAATTTAATATGTTGTAGACTGTTCAAAAACATTGCTTTAATGTCAGGTTGTATTTCTATACCACATTTATTTTTTGAGAAATGACTCTTTAAATTTTCTGAGGCCCATCAATGAAATTGGCTGGACTAGGTAGTCTAACATAGATACCATTACAGGTAGGTCAGTAATGTCAGTTCCTCAGATGCACAAAACTCAATGGGAAAACAGATTTTTATGGTGATGAATGTCATCTGGTGGTGTTCTGTTATTCATATGAAGTAAAAAAAGGGCAGATTTTGGTTGAGTTGCTAGAATTTAGAAAACAGATGCAATTTTGCAGAACTGGCACATGTATATAAAAGATAAGTGTGCACAACAAGCAGGTAAACAAAAGGAAATTTAATGTTCCCCCAAAATGCACAATATCAAAGTCCTACTAATCTAAACTTCCTAACGTGCTTCTGGTATATCAGGTAGTCCAATGTTTCCTGCACTCTTCTGAGAGAGATGAGGAAAATGAAGGGGTGGGAGGGGGGTTGGTGGTGGGGGAGAGCATTGTGGGATAATGAGACCGGAATCAACCTGTCACTGGTAAAGGACGGTACGTACTAGGTTGTTGTGTTGATGTATGTCCAATAGCACCTTTACAGACTTGCTGAATGGTCACATTCTCAGAAAGTTGGTCATGAAAGCAATTTGGTACATAAAGATAATAGTAAACATGTGGTTTAATGAGCAATTAAGTGTAGTATGATAATTAGTTTCCACATGTTTACCGGATTGCTACATATCCATAACCTTCAATGAGTTTCTCCATTGAAATGGTTTTGAATATTTGATTAGCTACCAACATTTTTAATGATTGTTCTATTGATTGTTTAACATTTCATTAGTCATTGCCAGATCAATAGTTGGTTAAAATTTAGTTGATGATCAAGGTCTTTCACCTTTCTTTGTTGTTCACACATTTTCAATGTACTTCAGTTCAACTTATGTACAGACCTCATTGGATTTCTACATAGACTTCATGGTACAGTATAGACATCATTGGATAAACATTGAGGATTGGAGGTTAAGAACAGTGTCAATTCTGACTATACAGTTTATTCAAAGTGAAAGGTGACTCAACTGACAATTTAGAGGAGTATCCTCTCTCTTTCCTTTGTTCATGAACTGTTTTTGTACTGAGTAGTAGTCATCCATTGTGAACAAACAAGATTGTGGTTTTATCAAATGAGATTTGTTTAGATTGGACAAGGATACACAGACTAGTAGGATGTCTGTGGACAGATTACAATAGGAACAACATGGTGATGTTAAGATTGCGTATAATCAGAAAAATCATTGCTTTATAGTACAAAGTATTGAGAGTAATAATAATATTGGGCCTTGCTGCCGTACCAGTCTCAACCCTGAAGTACCATTTATATTACTTACTGTACATGTGATCTCTCACTGCAGGGGAAAAAAATAAAATGAAATGGTTGATGAGATGGGGATTATTGTAAGAGCTCATAGGTTGGCAGGGAATAATAAATGTTCAAATTTTGTGTAGCAAATTTGAAGGTTCTGACCTTTTCCTCTTATAATATACTATGGTAAAATGGTTCCTGTCTACAAAAACTGCTAGATGTATCTTTGTACTTGTATCGCAATTTGAGAATTTTGCTTACCTTTTTGGGATGCGATAGCAGATAAATTATTCCCTGGTTGGGGACTGATAGGGGACTGATAAATGATTCCTTGGCAGGGGACTGATAAATGATTCCCTGGTTGGGGACTCACTGATAGGGGACTGATAAATGATGCCCTGGTTGGGGACTGATAGGGGACTGATAAATGATTCCCTGGTTGGGGACTGATAGGGGACTGATAAATACCAGGTTGGGGACTGATAGGGGACTTTATACTTGTACATGATTCTAAGGTTAACCATTGAAGCAAATTCTGTCCAATGTAGGTACGCCCAGGGAAATAAGTAAACGCCTAACTTCAATGCACACATAAATATTTAAGTACTTACAATGGTTCAAAGTATGTATAATTGAGAATCAAAGAAAGGTTTCCGTAATAGACCCGAGTGATCTCGTATTGAATGAGGTTATATTTACGTCACACCTTTCTAACCTGTCACCTCCCAACATATTATACATTCTTGCTCAACCGTGTCTAGAGCATTTGGTAACTGTGGTAACAGCATTAAGGTAGGATTCAAAACTTTTGTACCAAACTTCCTGACATTGCTATATTGGTAGCAATTTAGGATGTCAGAAAATGAGCATAGATAATATACTTTATTATTGAATTCCAAATACACTTACTTATATCAACATTGGAAGAAAACGAGAATCCCATTACATTAACGTACTGTCTATACTGCAGTTGTGACTCTTACAGTAAATGAACTGGGTCATTCAATTTGATCATTACAGTGACTCAGACCTGATTACAGTAAGCAAATATGAAAGAAAAAACCACAACCATACAGTGCCTTAGTGTATTGCTGTGATTAATTGTAATACTTAGAAAGGAGGGGTAATCCTAGGGTTCACCAAATAACATAGCTGTTTGACCAGTGATTCATAAGACAGTTAATAAGTCACAATGAACAGTAGATATATCTATTATAAATTTATAACATTAGCAGTATAAAAAATGTCAAAAAAAAATTGAAACTGATTGTTTCTTTTAAGTAAAATTTGCAAGTCAAAGTATCAGAATGACACTTTAAATATTCTTGGTTTGGTAAATAAATTAATACTGTCACTCTACGGTACACATGTTTAAGGAAGGCTGAGAAGATAAATGTGGACATGCATTTATCAGAGCTTGATACTATTGATAATAAACATATATGGCCATGTTGGAGGATAAACCTTGTTAAAACTGGAGAACGACCAGAGGATCAGATAGCCACTGTGCTAGACTATTTTTCTTGGTCCATATTGAGTACTGCTTCTGAGTATGGCATGGATCTACAATCTATGATACATCAGTTATTGTTTATTGCAATGAGGGAATCACCCCTATTCTTACAGTTTATACTGCACAGTGTGTACAAATGTAAGATTTGTTTGAAGGCTTCCCTCAAATACCTTTGCTCTTCCAATGAGCAGTAAGTACACAAACAGTAATTCTCATAACTTAATTGCAAATTCCAAGTGCTTAAAAACACTGACTTTCAGACAACAAAGAAATTGTGTAATACAAGACACCTTAATACTTAATTTCCCCTTTAACTTCCCTTTCCCTTAGTTACCCCCTACCTTTTTATTTAATCTGAAAAATATTGACCACTGTTTTGTAGCAGCCTGGGTAGTTTCTGACTTATTGGAGCATATCTCTATATATGTCTAGAGTCTAGACACAGTTTGTTATTCCATCCTCTTTAAAGAGGTAACCACACTTGTGGGGGATTGCTCTGTGGTTGAGCTCATTTCTTGGAAATTTCATTTCCATGCTCAGGGGTTCACTAGCGTTTACCATTATTGGTCCTAACTTCCCATATAAGCATGTTTTGAGGTATTTTGTTAACCAATGTCTGCTACTGTTTAACCCATTATGTTATCTCACATGGTTTAGTACTATCCCTATTATGGAAGGTCATCTGAAGCTGTTCAATACTTTGCATTCTGAATCTGCTCAAAGATAAACAGTGATAGATAATCAGATCTCTGTATTGTCAAACACTTGTCAGATGATAGCAGAAGAAGGTAATAAATAGACATGGTCCCATGATGCAAACTGTAGACCTTGTGACAACCAGACTTTGTATGGTGACCCGTGGTCTGTTCTTGCTTAAAACAGCTTATGTTCCTATAACAGCATGACTTTACCTGTGCACATATTAGGAGTACAAAGTATGTTGTTAATATGCCATACTGCTTAACCTTCTCAGAATCACGGCAGAAGTTGTCTTTATCATTAGCTGATATTGCTACTTGTTACTTTATAATACCTTTGGGGTGGTGGGAAGGAAACACCAATCATGTGAAGACATATATATGACATGTTAGGAAGGCAATTGCTTCCCATTAGACAGTGTGATGATAGTTTCAATCATGATTAATTAAGAATGTGACACACAACTAAAGACTTGAAGGGAAATGGTTTTACAACAAACTTAAAATGAAAGGAGATAAATTCACAGCAAGACGTTTAGCTTTCAATGTACGTCAACGGGACTTACAACTTTAAATTTGAGTAGGATTCCTTACTTACAATTCAAGAAAGAAGTTTGCAACTTCATAGGCCATATGTTATTCCATATTATTTCTTTCTCGTTGTTTATTTGTTCTAAAATGCAACGATTTTGATAACTTTAAGGTCTGAGACAGACTGTAAAATAGGAACTGAACATAACACTCCTTACCCCGTTAAATCTTAAGGTTAGTTAGTACACATGATAAGTTGTAAGATGTATGTGATATCAATGGGGATTTTCAATAATAATTTTTGTTTTGTTTTCCATCTCAAAGGTTAGTCTTTGTCTTCATAAAGTTTTATGGTCTCACAATCATAAAATGTTAATTAAGTGTAGCAAATTTGCCATCTAAATTTGTTAAATCCACTTGAAAAACATGTGATACAGGTACTTTGGATGGTAGAATGAGAAGGAAGACCATTGAGAGGAGGGGCCGGTCATAGAGGGCGTACAGTGTTAAAAGGTGACCATGACATTCAAGGCATGATAGAACAAGGGTGCTAAGGTTGTGGGGAGACAGGTCAGCTTATCACTCGTACATATCCCAACCAGAAATTTTTGAGATTTTTCCATCTAAATTTGTTAAGTCAACCATAAATAAGAGAAGTTTAAACCCTGTACAATTCCAAGGTGTTTTTGATTGTTACAGGCCATAGTAACAGTGACATTGTTATTGACTTATTGAGTTAATATTTGAGTTGTTTTGTCAACTTTGCCAAACCTGATGGGTGTTGTTTATAATAAGATTCCAATATAGCTCAAGCTTAAGACATTCTTTCAGATTTTATCGCCGAATGTGAACATTAGTCAATGAGCAGGTTAATGGTTCAATTCGATTGGGAATATAGCGTGTGAACCAGATACACTCTCGAAGTATAAACCACAAATTGAGAAGTTTAAATTGGATATAAAAAAAAGAGATCTGAATTTGTGACTTAAAAATCATTATATAAATAAACATTTCTTCTAGCTAAGCCAATGAGCAGCATTGTTATGGTAATGTTAGTTTTGAGATAGCATGTGAAAACCATTGCAAAAATAGCTTCAAATGTGTTTTTTTAAACTTTACTACGTTATGTTACTCAGAGTCATAGGACATTGTAATCAGTCCATTAGCAGTTTCCTGTTGTTCTAACCCAGTGTTCGAATAGTATAGGCAAGGTTGTCATCATAGAGAAAATTCAAATCTACACTGTGACAGATTTAGTTCAAGTTTATCTCCATTTGCGATCAATGACCGCAGGATGCACGAATATGGTTATGGGAGGCAAACTGAGGTAAGAATAATAAATTTGTCAGATTATTGAGAAATAAGCAGAACTCTTGAGTACCCAGTAGGACAAACTACGTCAGTGTGTTGTCAATTCTGTATTTGTTGAGGATCTACTTACAACCTGGAACATGTCTCTCAAAGCTACTCTCTTGACTTGATTTGGCCACAGTCTGATGGTTTGATGCTGTACAAAGGAAAGATATGGAAACTACTATCCAGGGAATAGTTTATCCAGCATTGCAAAAAGTTGTTAGATGCAAGTGCAAAGATGTATAGCAGTGTTTTACACAAGAACCATAGAAGAAAAGAGACTTCTAAATTACTATGTAAACAAAATTTGAATACTAAATTATTCCCTCTTATCAAACATAATCTGCTTCTATAGTCCACCAAAATTGCATCCTGACAAAAAAAGAAAGCATTCTTAAAACTTCAAAGGGTTGCAACTTAAGGAATTAAAATATTTACATTAAAACTTATGGGACACAGAATTATCTGTAACTATTGAACTAAACTTGGTTTGTAACACTGTAATTATGGAGTTCAAACAAAAACAGTAGGTAACCACATAGTACTGTTAGGTAGATAAAGAAGCATCCAGAGATGCATGAACATTACCTGGATCAGAAATTCAGAAGAATATCAGCCCAGTGCAAATATGAAGCCTCTTGTCTATCTCAGCCGTTTCAAACTGCCCACATTAGCCTTTTAAGAAGGTTGGGAGGGGGAGGGGGGGGGGGTGAATGGGAGGTACTTATAATTGAAACCGAATATTTGCAGGCAATTGCTAATCTACAGTTCTACACATGTATGCAGACCTACTGCGACTAACCTGCAAAAGTTGCGAATATTTTAGCAAGTCCTGACCTACTTCCAGGATTGTTGGGTATTCATGAGCCCCATCTTTCTTTGGGTAATTGTCTTCAAGCTGGCAGTGTAATACATACTGTATTTGTATGACAGTAGAATTTAAATCCTCCAAACCAGTTAGTTTTGGATGAATACTTGTCAATTGATTTTATATTAACTCTTATCAGCAACTTCTGGTAATTTAAACAAACATGCTTAATTTTGTGTTACAGTAAACTGAGCTATGAGGCATGTTACGATGATTGGTTTACCTTCAGAGATTTAAAGGCCCCTATTTTGCACCAATTTTTCATTCAGTTTGATTGAAATTTCGACCAAACGCAGAAACCTGCTTTAGAGAAAATTAGGATGGCCGCAACTGCAACTAATTGTCCACTCGACAGGGTGCCATGGTCGCACATGGTGGGACAGAGTGCAACCACAAACCTCTGATTCTGGTCATAGGTTTATCAGCTGTGCCATACAGCCTAGTCAATCACATGCTATGGGTATAGGTCTGTACATAAACCTGTTTTTTGGTTGGATATGAATTTTGTCTCACGGTCTCACCTCACCATTGCCCTTAGGAATCAGAGTACAGTGTGAGAATGGTTATTACAGCAGCTTGATCTCACCAGGGGATGTGAAACTTGTGTAGATATTGTTCGCTGGAATGATCCACTTATCCCTTGTAATCCTAAGATTTACAGGAAGTGTCGTCTTATGTTTCATTAAATCAAAGATTGATTTGATAGTTATCTAGATAGGAAGTCTTCGTGATCATTAACATATCGCTTTCAAAGTGAGAACGTAAAGACAAAAGAGAAGCCCAAGTCGTGTGTTGGTTCTGTTGAAGCTATTGACATTTTATTACGGTAAGTACAGACATGTATAGTAACCAGTGTTGTCGATACACGTACGATACATGCGACTGTATACAGCTGAACTCAAGAAACAGATTGGAAACATCACTAAAATATTAACGATAGTCGGTTACTTTATGTACACTCTTATTATTTGCTGTTCCTCTAGCAGCACTAAGTTTCAATGGGAATGTGAGAAGAGAAAGTCCCCTGATTGTTATCTTTTGTTCATTTCTGGTTCTAGCTTTACTCTTCATCAGCAGTGCTTTATATACAAACCAATTTTCTGAAGCTTTCCTGGAAATAATAAAAAGATGTGTTCTTTTTTTATCATTTCAGATTGGTAGAATACAGGACACCATCAAGAACGCCACCAGGAATGCGCTGCAGTTAGACTCGGGCAGGTACCACAGCGCACACCAGGTTGGACGTGCAGCTTTGGAAGACTTGAAGGATAACAACTGCACGATGTTTGAGGTCTTGTATTGCGGTCGAGTGACCGTCAGCCACAAGAGCGCTCCGCCTTCACTTATAGACGACGCCATCGAAAAGTTTAAAGCTCACGAACAAGAAGTGCAAAAGAAATCTTTGGAGTCTGCCAAGAAGCATTACTCCTGCGAAGATCAATTGGATCGTTTATCTTCCGATTCGAAGGAATGTCAGACGACGCAGTTTCATTCTTTGGATGGACTCGATACGAGCGGTTCCCCAAGCTCCAATTCTGGCTCGGTCAACTCTGTTCTGACCTCTGACAGTGACAAAGAGTGGGAACTGTTACCCCAGGAGAGGGAAAGAGCAGGGTCGGGTGCCAGTGTGAATTCAAGGACCAGCGTTAACAGCGACGGACCCCGGTCTACGAAACCAACACTGAGGAGGCAAGACACTTTTCTCAAGTTGGTCACATCAAGAGAAACTAGTCATAATAGAACAATGGTATTTCAAATTGGAAAGTCAGCTCTGACCTTAATTAGTACCGACAAAAAGTCATTTGCTCTGACAAAGAAGTTCACAGAGATTTCGTATTGTTCACAGGTAAGTTCCATTGAAAGGGTACAACCTAAACTGTCTGTACAATGGGCAAGTGTTGATATTTAAATCCTATTGGTCTACAAACATATGTAAATAAATCATTTAAATGGTTGCATTAGATCTTTTACATATATGTCAAATACCTCAAGGCCGTCTGTTATATTTCAAAACTGATGTAAACGCGTAATAGCATTGGCCTGTAACATTTCATAAACGATTTAATTAATAGAACCAGGCAATTTTGCATATAATTGGCTAAAAGTTGTTATGGATGACAAGTGAGTTAGGCCAAATAGCAGCTGATTGTACCATTACAGTATGTACAAGATGCAATATTTTCTGAAGACCAAACAAAAGTCTGTAATTTTCATTTAATGACATACCTAATCTAATCAGCCAATTTAAGTGAGAATGAATTTTCTTGCAATTCTGGAGAGGTATGTTGCGTACTGTTCTGTGGATTTGTTGATCATCCCTGTGGAGTAGTAAGTTTTGGAATTTCTTTGGGTCAATTATTTACATGTAGTTTGTTGTGAGTTGCTGTCAGTGTGGAAGTCCAACAAGCGCTGTGTAAAATTAAACATATGTAACTGTGTTAGCTCTTTCCTTGAATATGATGTTGCTTTCTTCTATAGGGTATCCAGAATCCAGAGTATTTCGGATTCATCTGTCGAGAAGCTGACATCAACTCAACAATCTTCAAGTGCTACGTCTTCAAAGTGCAGGATGAAGCAACAGTAGGTGGTTTTTATGTGTTTTGGAAAATGGTGGTGTCAGAAAACCATGTGGGCAAATCAGTTGTGTGAAAAACATAGTGTAAAACATTTGGACCCTGTGAAAAAACATTGCATGCATCAAATTTCACTCACGTTACAAGTTATACACTTATTCGTCACTGTACAGGTACTGGGAGGCGGAGTGGGGGGGGGGGAGGGGTTGCTAGGGAGATGGAAATTTGTGTGCCACCTATCAAAGTGTTCCTTCTATTACCCATACTGCACCCAAACTATGAAACTTAAAAGTTGGGTTGCTTCTTTTTATTTTTTGTAATACTAAAACAGTAGCTGTCTAGCCAAGTTTCTATTCAATATTTCAAATAATGAAGCAACCTTTGAAAATTGTGCCAATTAAATTTTTATTATATAGAGAGTAATGAAATGTCTTTAAGTAGTTCAGGTTTTTAATCATATGAAACCACAAATTGCTGCCTAAGTAGCATTCCTTTGATAAAAGACATACATGTCAAGGAAAAATGTTCTAGATTTGTACTCTTTATTTGTTAGAAATATTAGGCAGTTTTGATAAAGTTGCACAGAATTTAAGCCCTGTTCACATCTGAGAACACAAGAAGGATCTGACCCGCAAGGGCCCTCAAGATCGCAGTGAGGGCGCTATCATACTCAGGATCAGACCCTGGGATCGTGATCTCCCTTCTGGGTAGGATCCTGGCCCTATCTTGTTGATCATGTATGACAAATTCTTATTAGACTTTGAGGAAAAAGATACCTTAGAACTGAATGACAAGGTGAACTGAAACTTGAGTGTGTTATACTGTAATCACAAATAATAAGGACAGTGTTTATAATACAATACAAGTTTAAAGTTGCAGGTATCATATGTATCCGGTTACAAATAACTCATTTTTGATATCCACATCTATATTCTACATGGTACAAGTGTACTTGTGGGATATCATAAACTCACAACAAGACAGAATTGGAAGAAATACGTACCTCAAAGGAACAGTTTTCGTGACCATAAGTTACATTATTTGTTGCAAGCTTTCCCTCTCAGCTGTTACAAGAGTCAAGCTAAAACACAATGGTAATCATTCTCTATTGTTTAAATTTGTCTGTGAGGATTCTCCTCTGTGTTTTAAATAGTTACAATGTTGTTTCTCGATTGTGCTCGTGATGGCTTTCATTTTAGTTTCAAAGGACAATTGAATTAATAACTACTCTTTCGATGGAAAAACCAAAGAAGTTTCTTTGAAGAATGCTTTGGAGTTGCGTCATGGAATTAACAAAAGACAGACCGTGTTGTAAGAATATCGTAAGGTGATAAATAAGTAATTAATTTATTCGTTAGGAATCTAATTTTTGTAGTTGTCTCTAACTGTTAACTATTATTTGCTCTTTCAGGTGGACACTGTCATGGCAACACTTCGTCAAGCTTTCTCTGCTGCCCTGCAAGAGAATAAATGTAGTGCCATCTGCGAAACTTGCCCAATGCACATTTATCATAAACTCTGCTTGGAGGTGAAAGGTCAGTGTCTGTATGTCATACACACTATCGTCTGCTTTGCTGTCCATATACCTATATGCTTAATTTCTACAGGATGTCCATGTTGCATTGTAATTTTTTTGTTTAAAGTATATCCAGGTTTTTCCCATGGATTTACATTAGGGTATTTTGACTGTTTGCATTTCAGTGGAAATGTATTACTGAATAGAAAGCCAATATGTTGATGAGAATTCTAACGTATCCATGGTGACATCAATTTTGTATTTTCCTTCAGATATGATGCCAGAGAAAGCCCTCAATGTCATGAGGAAAGTTGTAGAGACCTTAGAAGAGAAACAGAAGTCTTCTCTGGCTGCTTTCCTTAGAGTAAGTCTGTTATTCCTGTCTTACTCATTTAAAGCTCAATTTGATACATTTTTGGTGTGAGATAATTTAAACAGCTGGTTATGTTTGCCAGAAAGTTAACATTCCCCACTAAGCAAAGATTTGAGCACAATGTATATTGTCAGTTTGTCAACTTTTGTGTACATTCCAAATTCATTGGCAAACAGATCAATTACCTGAGAACAGGTAACTTTGCTAGATTAACACTTGTATGTTTACATAGTAGTATTAAAGATCCTGCCTACCACAATTTCACAGTAGATGTACCAAGGCCTAGCTTTATTCGAGTATAATCTCTTGTAAAAATGTGTATGGTCATCAAGTGATCAGACCAAATACCAATGGATTCCACACTATACTCTGCTCCATTCTAAGTTCAGGGACTATTTACTGTGTGGTATGCTAGTTTGATTTGTGCAATTACCTTACCCATGACTCACTTTTCTATTTCTGTTTCTAGCTGGAGAGACCAGATGACCAGCAGTGTCAGAACGAGCTCATTATGACATACCTGAGATCCATGTATGAACAACAACAGGCCATTCATTCTCATGAAGCCAAGCCACTACCCTTTGAAAATGTCAACGAGTCTGTCCAAAACACTCAGGTAATTGATGTCAATCAATGTACTTTTAGTTTTAAATCAAAGTTAATGCCTCATGGAGAGTTAGAACAAGTTTCAAACAAGGAATAAAGAAAAATTCAAATTACTTTTAGAGAAATAATTTATGTTTAGAATTGATGAATTTTGTTGTAATTGTTACTGAAATTTAAGCTAAATTCATAGTTCTTTGCAAATCTGATTCCTCTTTAATTTGTGTGTGGATATATTTACAGCTTCCTTCTGACTACAGATTACAACTCAGAGGGAATGTTATGAATTGTCTCTACTTTTGTATTACAATAGCATGTCATAGCAGCTTCATTTGTGTGCAGTCTTTGGTTATTACATCATGAATGCAACAAAAATCTAACATTACAAGCGTGTGTTCATAAATCTCATTCATTCATGTCTTGGAAGTGAGGGAGACTTTAGAAGACATTATCTGATGTTTTTGACTCCTTGCTGAAGTCAAAATGAATCTATGTGATGCTGGTGTTATGTGTTTATGTCTGTGTGTGATGTTCCAGCTTGTAAACTGCTCAGTGTACTGCTATTACCTGTGTTTATCGAATTCCACTCAGTACAGGAATCCATTAATTTTGTGTATATGTGGCTGTCCATTGATTGTGAAACTAATCATGGCCTGAGGTCTAAGCATTATTTTATGATTAATACAGCTATTTTACTTTGTTTCCTCATTTACCTGTCTCCTCACAACCTGAGCATTTTTATTTTAGGTTAAATTCATATTTTGTGACAAATGCAACTTTTCATCTGTTTTCATTCGTTTTTGATAAATTCTCTATTGGTTGTGTATTATTGTTTTTTACTTAGCCTCCTACAAAAATAGAGACCAGTGCACCAGAGGGGGCCTTCAAAAAAGCTAAAAAATCTCTGGCAAGCTCCTTTGAAAATTTACTCTCCAGGGTAAGTTCAAATGAGGATGCTGTTATTCATGCTCTTCATTGACTCAACATATTATAATCTCTTAACACTCAGTATGTGCCCTCACTTCTATTATTAAAAATGCAACAACTTTCAGAACTAAGTATCCTTATTCCATGAAACAGCACATTGAAAAGGGAAGTGCTGACAGTTATTAATATTTGATTTGCCTATATTTCTCAGTAACATAGTAAACATAATATTAAAAGCACATTTTTTTTTTTATCAAAGTTTGGCCACTATTGTTAAGTTTTGGTGAATTACTATTTTTGTCTTCCTTCATTCTTTATGATATTGCTCTTGGATTTGACTTTTTTTCATTCTGTAATTGTAAGTGGATACCTGTCATTCTACTTAAGAGATGTATGTGTTTGGAAACCAATTGACTGCTTTTACTTTCAATTCAGAAAATAATGTGTGTGACAAATTCATGTTATGTTTCAATGTGTGTTTTGCAAATCTTGAAATTTGGCAAACACACATTGAGACTTAAAGTGCTCATTTCTCTTTGCATCAACAGAGTAAAAGCAAAACTAGTCCAGAGTCAAAAAGAAGGAAACCCCTGGTGAGCTTTAAGTCTCAACTGTCACAACCGCCACCACCAGTGATATCAAAGACAGATGCAGAGACTAGTCCAATGGAAGTGAGTAGAAAAGCATCTGTGGTAGTTCATGTAAAGGTTCTTTGTTGTAAATGTTTGTATGTTGACAAACCCGTCCTATGGGGTAGAACATGGTGCCAGCCCCCCACTTCCCCCTCCCCCCTTTTGAAATTTAGCATTCTTCCTCCTGTTCTGTTTGTGAGTCCATCTGATGAAAGTATCTTATGATGCCTACTCTATATCTCTACCTCTGAATTGTAATCCTTGTGTGTACCTTATTATGTTGATAGTTTAAGTGAACTGTTCTATCCAGACAGTGTTGTGATCTATGGTATGTCAAATTAGGATGAATTAATCCTACATAATTGGTTTTTATTATATTACCCCTGGACGCTCCCCCATCCTGATGGAGCTTACACTCTGTACAGCTCGGAACGGGAACACATCCCTACACACCTTGTGTGTACCTTATTGTGTTGATAGTTTAAGTGTTTAACTGTTCTATTCAGACAGTGTTGTGATCTAAGGTATGTCAAATTTCTGTAAATAAAGCTGTCTATCCTCTCACTTCAACGTTATTAATCATGTAACACAGAAATATGCTTATAATATAATGTGATGTGTCCTCTTTCTTCCTTTTGTAGCAATAATTTGTAATTTTTGTGAAACTGGAGATTGACTGTCCAGTTTGGCATGCAAGCACAACAGTTATAATGTGTATCGATACTGTTACACATGCAAAGAACAGTGATAAAAGTAGCCAGCATATATAGTCAGGTTAAACCCACCATACTCCAAAGGTATTAAATGGCATCTATGATTATATTAATAATACACATTTGAAACAAAGATAACCCCAACATTAAGTATGAAACCAACTCCTCCTATATTCCAGGCTGTCAATATCCTATGATTTAAATACCTCTACCTCTACTTTTACCTGTCTCCCTTTCTTCAACTTATACATTTTGATGAACATATTTTTATTTTTTATTTTCAGGAGAAATCACCATCTCCAGAACATTGTGTCTCTACACCCCATGTATCCACATCTCCGTTATCTATCAGTAGTAGTACCCCGGATAGAGAGCAGCATGTCAGACCTTTGTCAGTGTCGCCCCTCACCCCACCGACCACTCTTTCCCTGACCACAAAAAATGAAGTCTCAACAGAGTCGACACAGAATGGTAGAGCGGCCTCTTACAGGGATGACCTACCAGAGCAAGAAGAACTCACCCCAGAGCCCCTTCAGAGGAGGAGAAGCAAAACACTTGGAGATTGTCCCTCCCCCCTGTCGCCCATGTCACCACCCCCTACAGCTAACGCAGTTCCCCTGAGCCCAATTTCATTTACAACCCCCCAAACCAAACATCCAGTGAAGAAGAGGAAAAACTTGCCGCCACCACCGTTGAAAAGGTAAATGTTTGTTAACTTGTGTCATATTAAATATTACCTTTTGTGAAGGTGCTTCATGATGTATGGAATTGTACTTACAACACCCCTGCCCCCTCCTCACAACACCCCCCTCTTCCCCTCCTCAAGATATGAAAGAGAACAAACATTGGACTAACAACAATTGCAGTGAATAACACATGAAGGTTTATGTGTATGGTTTGATCATGGTGACTAGTCATAGTAGTGTGGGATTTTAGTAGTTGACATTTCCCATGTCAGTATTTCATTAGTATATCGTGCCCTTCACCTCCCACCCAATTTCCCTCCATCAAGAGAAGGAAAGAAGACTCTGTAATGGCAGTGAAGAACACATAAATGTCATGTTTATGGTTTGGTTGTGGTGATTGGTGATTCTTGAAATTCTAACTGCAGTCCTACTTTTCAATGACATGGAAGTTTTGGCCATTATCTCAAAGACTTATAGTAGACAAGAATGTTAAGGTCTTTCATTTTACTTCAACGGTACTGTGTAAAAAAAATAAAAACATGAAGATGAACCCACCCTTTGTATGTTTATTTGGCCTCCAGATATTTCCAACATGTTTTGCAACTTTACTTCTGTTATTACTACAGAGTCCCTCCTCACTAACATAAAATATTTCCAACTATAAACATACGTCCAGAAATGTCCCTCGTTCAGTCTCTTTTAATTTGAAGTTGGGAAAATGTTATTCTTTACTCCAACTTGCAAATTCACAGCTCATAAACGATGTCTGCTTTTTAGAAGACTTAAAGTCACCTGGCATCCTTGTTTTAAATACATGTATGCCAACTCTGCAGTCGTTTATGAAGGTATTTTATTTAACCACAGAACGATGAGTGTGGACATGGGAGGTGGATCACCATTCCCTGTGACTCCTTCTACCACAGACAAGAGACGAATGTCTTTCAGGCAAGCCATCTTCCAAAGGGTTGTGACTCCCATGAGTGAGAAGAAGAAGTTAATCACGGGTAAGAGGGAAAGACAACAAATGACAATCAATTAAGGACAGGGGTTCCCTAACTGGGGTTCATGAACCCCCAGGGGGTGCGTGAGTCCATCCCAGGGTTCGTGAGATGTTTCTGCGAGTCAAACCTAGAGTACTTTTTGTTGAACTAAAATCTGATATGTCATATAAGTTAGTAATGTATACAAAAGTCGTACCTATCAACAAACTCTTTTCGTGTTCCATACGCATATGTTGCCCTAGTAGTACCGTACCGTGCATGTGATACTTGATCTGTTACGAAGCACTGTTATGCGTAGTATAGTATAATAATGACTCAGATCATGTCTCGAAAAGTTAGGGGTTTGTGGACCACTCTGACATCCAAAGTTTAGGGCATCAAAATAGTCTTGCCATTCCTAAGAGACTGCAGATAAAGTCATCACAAGTGAATATGTATTTCTTAGGTAGAGAACCGCAACTACTCCCTAAAAGTATATATTCAAGATAATGTAATTGATACAGTGGTCTCTAAAGAAATATGGACCAGGCACAAACACATGCAAGTGGTAAGACTTTATGTTGATGTCTCTATCCTAGAAATGTTTTTTAAAGAGTGTTATACCTTGAATGGGTTTCCCATTTCCATTTCTCCAGGTTCAATTTAAATATTTTGATCAATTGTAGCTTACAACTTGTTGTGAAATGAAATAAAAGTAAGGGAATTTCCAGACTTTTCAGGATACTTTAGGGTTATAGGTATTTATTATGATGAATCCTTACTTCTCTTTGAACTCTTAATCCTGAAGCAGTTTGTAAAGTATAATGACCCTTGACCTTACCCCCTCAGGTTTCCTTAGTCAACTTGAATATCTAGTTCCTTGTTATCTGCTACAGATTGTGAAAAATAGAGAAAGGGGATTTCCACCGTGGTATAGTTGAGATTGCTTATAATTATAGAAATGGTATGATTTGAAAACTGACTGAACTTTCCATGAAGAAGTTATTATATACCCTGTGATCTGGGTTTAGTTTTAGGTACTACTTCCACATTTTGTGGGTATTAAGGTTTAGGGAAATTCCCTGCCTCTCAGTGCAATAAAACAATAAGTAGAAAAATTACTGTTTTTTTTAATTTTCATAGAGGGATATTCCATGGTCAATGTAATTGTGTCCAAAACATGCTGTCAACATTGTCTGTATCACTAGATGAAAACCTGATAGCTTTTATAAGAAAGTTATGAAGAGTTTAATATGGTTGGTAGAGTTGTATGATTGCATATGGCAACAGAAAAAAAAATGAGAAACGTTACCTAGGCGATTCAGCTTAAAAATCATTTGTCCATAAAGGAAGGTTATTTGTTTACAAACAATTTGAAATTTGTTGCAGGCAAGCATTGAATTCAAAATGTATGAAATAGATTTCAATCACTGGACTTGTTAGACATGAGGCATTAGATTCTGTTTTCCCCTAAAATACAAAAGAGTTTGGAGGAAAAAAACTTAGTACCAGGATTAATTTCTTTATAATTTTTGCAAATAGAGAACATTTCTCTCGTTCTCACTTCACTAGATATCTCTGAAGAGAGCGATGTATTTGAAGTGGAAGAAAACCAATCGACTGCAGATACCAATCATTATGGCAGTGAAGACGATAACACGGGACAATATCAGAGGAGAGACGCTGTGAGAGCACTTTGGAAGAGAGCTATCAAGGAGCAGATATTACTGATTAGAATGGAGAGAGAAAATACCAAATTGCAAGGTTAGACTTCTTCAAAGGCTTTTTAAAAAGATAGAAATTGGTTAAAGAAAAGAAATAGAAAAAAGAGAAGAAAAGTTGTGGATTCTATGTGAAATTTTAGTTTAAAGGTGACACAAAGCCAACCTTCAGGTTAGAAGAATTTTGCTTGGAGTGAGCGATATCCTAATTAAATAGCTGTTTCTGGAAGTTGTCATGCTTGGTGCCTTTCTTGAAGCAAAGAAACCTATGCAGTCAGGTTACCATGTGTGTGTGTGTTTGTGCGACCGTGTGTGTGTTCCCTAGTCTGTGACACTTGTTTGGGTCTGTGATAACTCAACAACAGAGTGATAGATATTTGTCATACTTGCTGTGTAGATGTTTTGTATTGAGAAGGTGTGCCATATCGTTTTTGGCGGTGACCTTACGAATATTAATGAGGGTATGGGGTCAAACATAAAAATATTTACATTGCTGGAGTAACTCCTCAGCCTTAAGTCGGATTGTAGCCAAACTTGGTATACAGTTGTTGGTTAATAGCTGCTACATGTTTACCTAACTGTTTTGGGACCATCTGGGCCCAACAATAGCCCATCCCACTCTTGGGCTGAGTGGGCCCAAATTTTACTTCCACCTCAAATGCACTTGGGACACATTCTTTGGACTTGCATTTGTGGGGCCCAATATTTTGGAATACATTTGTTGGTTAAGAGCCGGTACATGTGGGCATAAATATTGTTACATTGGGTGATGACATACAAGACTTTCATATTCCACTAAGCAATGAACCATAGCGCCTGTTGGGCTCTAATGTAACTCTGTAATGTCATAGTGTCACTAGGATCTGAGAATCTTTTACTTTCTGCTTGTTCTTCCTTTCATGATTGCAAGGTGGAATGCTAACAGTGGTAACATTGAAACCAATGCCATAATTTAAGTCGTGTTCAGAGCTTCAATATTTTAGATTCAACATTTTTTTCAAACCTCCCTCCATGACAGAAGATATACATTGTAATAAATGAATGTTCAAACCTTTCATCTCTGTCACATAGACCATTGTACATGGTTGGGTTTATGTCTTGTATTAGGCAGTAATATGTAAGTTATTGTAACCAGTGATCTCTGTATTTAAAAACCCAGTGCCCTACCAACTGTGCTAGCCAGCCCTCAGTTTCCTTTTGGGATCCATCTATAGCTCAAGTAAGGAATGAATAGCTCAGTTTGTAGAGCAATTCTAGGCTAGCCATAAATTTCTTTCCTCTCTTGGTATGTTTATCATTTCCCAGTCAGTTTTCTGATGTTCACGTAAGAGCGTCTCCTTTAATTTCAGATCGTCAGAATGCTGTGAATGAGAGTAAGATGAAGATGAGCTATGAGGAGCTAACACCCTGCAACAAAGAAGTCCTCCAGAACTGGGACGCCATCTTGATGAATGCCGATGATCACTATTATCTTAAAGATGTCATTGACCTCCTTAAACAAGGTAAGTGTAAAAATCGATCTCATCTTTTTCCCAGACTCTACAAATGTGGATTTTTTTGGTGCTTTGGAAGAAGACTTCCTGTCTCAAAGGATATAACATTTGAAGTTATCTTTGATTACAAATTGTTGCCTTAGTAACTGTAAGTTTTCAAACTGCAGTTCCTTCTTTTGATAATCATTTTGTCTCGTCGAGACTGGCAGATCCTTCTCCGAAAGACTCAGATTGGAGGTTCTCTATTGCAATAAAAATGAAGAAGGGAAAAAAAACCCCCATTGGCATTGTTTCCTCAACTAATTCTGTGTTTCTTCTATTTATTCTGTAGGTATACCCCGTTACCGTGCAGGCGAGGTCTGGAAGTTTCTGCGGAGTCACATGGAACGGCGGCAGGCCTCTATGCTGCAACACTGTCCAGAGTATGAACATTACAGTGACCTCATCAAACATCTGACCACCCATCAGCATGCCATCCTCATTGACCTTGGTACGTGAATTGAACCACAACAGAAATGTAGAGAAATGATTCCAATCCATGCCTGTGAATGGTTAAAAACATGAGTCACAATTTTCTAATACTGTGCTCAGTCCATAGACAAATATGGGAAAGTATCTTCTTTTACCCTACTCATTAAAGAGATTCAACATTGATCTTAAAAATTGCTTGTATTTAGTATCATATTTTAAGTAATATATTAAGTTTGAAACTATATTTTGAGAAAGAAGACATTACACTAAAGCCTTACTAAAAAGGCGTCCTTTGTTGAACACAGATGGTCACTCTTTGGACAAATTTTTCTTTGCCAATTTTGGAACAGGTCGGACCTATCCAAAGCATCCTTACTTCTGTCATCCTCTTGGAAGAGGCCAGTTGTCTCTCTTCAACATCCTCAAGGGATATTCTCTTCTTGATGCGGATGTCGGTTACTGCCAAGGACTCAGCTTTGTGGCAGGATTTCTCCTCATGCATGTAAGTAACTACCCACTCTGTAAGATACGTAATGAAGTAAAGGCGACAAGGTGTGTGAAAAAATAAGTAAGGCATGGCATCCTATCCTATGTCAGCTTGTAGTTCAGTCTTTGCGTAGATGCAACCCAACTCAGTCATATGGAGCGGAGATAGCTTGGTTTGTATATGCAATGCCAGTAATTTTCAAAGTTCTCTATGTCATATCAAGGTAGCTTAGGGTTAACTAGGCATACTCCCTGTAATAGTATAACTGGTAATCAGACAAACAGGGCCAATGGAATTGGCCAATAGTGCAATTAACATTTAACTTTTTGAGAACCACATTATTCAAATGATCTTTTATTGGTCTGTTTTATTATTGATGCCTTTTGTAGTGATTTGATTGTGTAAGGTCAATGACATATTAAAGTGTTTCACTCTGTACATGCTGTGTCTTTACAGATGGAGGAACAAGAGGCCTTTGATATGTTGGTATTTATGATGTATGGACTAGGATGTCGGAGACAGTACAAACCAGATATGGTAGCGTTACAGGTAAGGTTTCCAGCCCTCATTACATATGACCCATCTCCCCACATCAATTACAATGTCCTCTTTTGTGATGCATGATGTAGTTGTTATCTCAAAGGCTCTAACGATCTGTTAAAAAATTTAAGAGAGCAAAGAAAGGAATTAGGGCCAGTGACCTATGGAATTTAAATCCAGTGATCTGCCAAACAAGGCACCCCAGTCCAGAAGTGGTGGCGATAGGTTGTAACCATTGTTTGGTGAAGGTGTCCATCAAAAACTCCTAGTAACTATCATGGTGTAACCGCTGATCACAGTCCTGTATAATGACATGCAAGACAAAAGGGGTTAGGGGAAAAGTTGACCTGAAACTAAGGTTTTCAATAGTATTCTGAAATTGCGGTTATATGTTTTTGAAACTCTGGGGTAACAGTTGTATGTATGTTTTGGGACAAACATGTTCAGAAACTGATAGTGCTTATGAAACTTATTTGTCACCTACAGAATCCTGCAGTAAAGTAAGCAGCAGTACTAATTTGATTCCCCTCCCCCCCCTCTTCCCTCCCCTCCCCTCCCTTTGCTCTCTAGTATGATCAAAACTTTTGAACCTTATAGAATTCTCTTAAATATTAAATATCTCTATGCATAATAAGCTTGCAAAATATATAGAAACAAAAGGCTGAACCAACTTGATTTGGGAATGGTTCAGCGAGTTGAAAGAGGGTTTCCTGCCAAAGGATGAAAAGCAAGCATATTTTTTTCTTTCTGTTTCGCATAGTAAATTACATCTTACGAATTGACAACTTTCTCTTTTAATTCTGTGAATGTAAACCCACACAAAATGGGTGCAATTAAAATATATAGTAGTGTAGCTTCTGTATGCTATTTTTTTTTTATTGCCAAACAAATTCTATTGTTTTTAACAAATAAAAGGTTTGAGTTCAACTATTAGTCCAACAGGAAATTAATCTTTGAAGGTTTAAAGTGTTTCCTGTGGATGAATTCCTGTGAACTTTGCTCACTGTTTGATGAAGAATAAATTCATATCTGTGCTCATTTGTCTTAAGCTTCTAATATGTTATATTCGGATGTTTCATTTACCAACTAGGCAGATTCGGGGTTTCTCTTCTATTCTACTGAACATTAGGTTCTTATGAATATGATCATATTCATCCTGTCATATAAATTCTTTTTCATATGATTTTCATATCAGTTCAAGTAATTTTTAGAGTTATCCATGCCTTTGTATGGAGGCCATGACTAATCAATAGAACAAAGGCATGTATCTGTCCAAAAATGGAGGGTGTCAACTAACTACCATTATGATGCGTTGGTGTGGTTTTTTAATGTGTGTGCTACTTGAAAAAGCTTTTAAAACAGGAGATATATCATGTCAATCGATACTTTTCTTAACCCCCTCCCCCAAATAAGTTACATAAGGTGTTATTTGTTTTGTTTATCCAGATTCAGATGTATCAACTCTCTAGGCTTCTCCACGATTTCCATAGAGAACTCCATGATCATCTGGAGGCCAATGATGTGGGTCCCACATTCTACGCCGCTCCATGGTTCCTAACCTTCTTCACCTCACAATTCCCACTTGGATTTGTAACCAGAGTGTTCGGTAGGTGGAAAAGCTCACGTCCTCATTCAAATCTACAAATACTGGCAGCTGATTGAATTTCTCCAGTATCAAAACATTGACGAAAAACCCCATCAAATTTGCCGAGAAAATCTTGTTTTATTTTATAGCAAATTGCTACTGGTCAGTTTGATCACCTAAGTTCCCATCATAATTATGTGTAATTTTGTCATAATTTTCTTAGATATGCTGTTTGCTCAGGGCCTGGAAGCCATTTTTAAAGTAGCTCTGAATATCCTGGGAAACCACTCCAAGAGACTACTAGACTGTGAAAACTTTGAGGAACTGATTGAATACATCAAAGATAAGATTCCCAACATGACGTACATCGAACTGGAGAAGATAATTTCACAGGTTTGTCTTTTAGGATGAGAGTAAAAGATTTGCTTCTAATCTTAGGATTATAAATAAATGTTTAAAAACTGATATACAACAAAAGCCAGATGCAGATCTCTCAGACAAAGCCATAGAATATGTTCCTTGATAATTTCAACTAAATAAATATGGATATTAAAGTTGACCTCTATACATTTATGGTATTGTCTTGTTATTATATTCATCTCTGGCAAAGTTTCAATCTCCTAGGATTCAGCTTAATATGGAAACTTAACCGTCTTTCATTTACTACTGATGGTACATGAGGCTTATACCGATTGAAAACTGGTGTGCGATATCTAGTTACGTGGTGTGACAAACCAGGGAAGTGTCTACTTCACATATGTACAGAAAAAGGTTGAAATCCCTGTTCTGTTGCTTTCTTGGTTCTATCAAATGTAATTGGGGTGCGATACCTGGTAACAGGGCATGCTGTGTACTACTGGCGTCTAAGTGGCACCTCCAGACCCCCTCACCCCCCCCCCCCACCTCCCCTCCAGTAAAAGACATGTCTATATAGGGTTAGCTACCAAACTAGCACCTTGGTAGCTCGGCTGGTAGAGCACATGACCTGTATTCACTGATTTGAATCCCATTCTAGCCAAGAAATCTTTCTTTTCAAATTTGCTTCAATCATCCTATAGTCAATCACTTTGTTTGCTATTTCAAAATGTTTTCTATGATTTTGCTCTCAATTTTCTGTTCATGGATTGGTTCAGCCTGATATGTTAATATTTGGGAGAAAAACGGCAGTGAGAACATTCACTGTATCAGAAAGCTTCTCCCATCCTCCCAACCCCCTTCCAACCCTGACCAGAGGTTTAGACACTATATTGTAGATCGGTGGTGTTGTCATGGTGTAACTGATACTCAATCTGTCAATACCTTTCCAGTCCTACAACCTTGACATCTCGAAGGAGCTTCAAGCATTTGAAGTTGAGTACCACGTCATCCAAGAGGAGATGCTGCACTCACCGGTTCTGATGAGGTCAGGATCTACAGAACAGGAGCAGTTAGAATCAGCCAATCGGAACTTGAGAAGACATAACGAGGAACTCTTGGAGCAGCTACAGACGGCTAGAAACACGATTAACAGCCAAGAGAGGACAATACATAATCTCCAGGTAAATGAATTGTTTGTTCTACAAAAGAAATAGATAAATAATATGTCCTTCAGGCTGGAATCGGAATTCAAAACTTTTTTAGACCAGTATTTTAGCCAGTGCTGCATTAATGAAACTATATAGACACTCCATTATTAAGCTCACAAAGTTTTATTTAGAATAATAATAATAATAATATAAAGTAAGTGGTTTTTGGAGAAATATTTAGGGTTTTTCTTGGTTTCCTCTGTGTGTGTTTTTTTTTTAATTAATTGGGGGGGGAGGGGGTGATGTGTAATTTTTCACAAATAAGTTTTATTTCAAAGAGTAATGGATTAAGTAATATATGCAAAAGGAACACTGATCAAAAAATCAATATTTTTGTCTTTTTTTATTTTATAGGAGAAAGAAGTTCAACAAAAGAGAGAGTTGGAGAAACTGTACTCTGAAAGATCTACATTCTGTGCAACATTGAACAAACTTCTAGAACTCATACCACAGGATGCTCTTACAACTTCAGGGATCGATGTGCCAAATATAAACCTTTTGACAAGAGTGAAGTCCACACGCTCCAACAGTATACCCTCAACACTTCTGTTTCCCCCGATGGGGAACGGACTACACAGAAACGGAAATAACAGCAGTTAGAGACTTTCAGAGAGAAATCTCTTTATAACTTTGTGCAGTCTATTCAAGGCATTACAAAATATTTGATAATTTTTTTCCATTTTATGAGAAGGGTCTGGTGCTCGAAGACATTGCAACACACTCTAGTAAAGTATGTGGTTAATCAATATTATTTATTTCATAAGGAGAATTAAGTTACTGAATGTGAAATCAGGTATCAGTGAGAACTGAGACGTATTTTAACAAGAGAGGGTATCTTGAAGATTAGTAGATTAGCCTGTCTAGATTTCACTAATACCTTTGTTTCCAGATCAAGAGTTAAATGATACTTGATTCATACAAGGTCTTTGTGGAAAATGCATTCAAACTTGCAATATATATGTTAGCCGTGTGATCATTGGATACAGATGTTTATAATGGTTATGAAATATTGTGTCTAAAGCAATGAGTACTGGAAGAGGTATTAACTGTTATTTTGAGATTATGAAGGAGGTGAAATGATTTCTTCCAGACTTTATTTACTATATCATGCACTGGTACAAAGGCTTGATATTTACTCATGAGCTAGCTGTTGCTAAGAAACCATCCAATTTATCTTTGTACTCATTTCATTATTTTTTGTACCAATCAACCTTTTTAGACTTTTGATGGAATTTAATATCTTAATGGATAATAAAAGCTTACCTTGTATTCCCAAAAGATGCTAACTCTCTGATTATGCAAATATTTCAAGACTTTATCACCAAATTTTTGTATATGTTGAGTTTAACGATTTGAATGGTATGGATGTTTTTTGACAATAAAATACTATGAAGTGTTCTATGAAATACAACGATTCATCTGCTATAATAAGACCTTTCACATACCATTTTACTCGTCACAAGACAAAGATTTTATGATCAACTTTACTACCAGCATACTTGGTACTTTGTGATTGAAATTGGATAATCTTGTTCTTGAAAAAGAAAAGCTGAAAAATTGATGTTGTAATATTTCCTTTTTCAACAGTTCCTTTGATTGAAGTTGATTTTACTCATTGCATTAATTCATATTTTGTAAGGAGGGAGCCATCTGTATTGATCATAAGAAAAAAACAGCAACAAAATAGGGGGGTAAAGGAAAAAGTTGCAAAACAAAATTGGCAATGAAAATTTATTATTTGAGATATATCTGAGTAGTTAATGGGTATGCCCATATATGCAATAATATTAATATTTGAGTTTTAGAAAAATGTAAAGACAACAGACAAAAGAAAGAAAGAAAAAACTACTGTCAAACCAAACAGTTCAATTTTGACTCAACTGCATTAAGATCTTCTTCCTGTTTACATTGCATTGTTTTGTACAATCCATACATGTGTTGTCAGGTAGTGTTATTTGTTCGATCTCTGTCAGTTCCGTAAGTGGCCTGTTTATCATTATATCAATGAAAATTATTAAAATCCAGTCAATAAATGACTCATCCAGAAATCTGAATTATCCAGTTACATTCCATATACCAGTATCTGCCTTGGAGTTTGTTTTTACACTTGAAATTTTGTAGCAAAAACACAAATCTCTTCCAATTTCCAAGCAGTTGATCCTTCGCTTCCACTTTTCTCAGTACATTCGTTGAAGTTTTTGAAGTCATACTTTATATCCAACAAATAAAAAATAAAAAAATTCCTACACTTGAAAACTTGAAATAAAATTTGATTTACAATTTCAATACTGGATTTAATTTTCCTTCGTAAGTAATGGATTTCTTTAGATTAGTTTTATGAAGAAAATCAAAATAAAAGAGAGTGAAAAGAAAAACGGGGGAAAATATAAATGCTTTTTTATTTACAATGAGAGGTTGAAGATCAGGCCTGTGTATAATAGTAGCTGTAACCAGGCTGTGATCCGGTGTTACCATAGCAACCAATGTAATTGTTATGATAGTGGTGTATCATAGTGGATGTCTAAATGTAAATACTGATGTACATATTCTGTAATATTTACTCACAATGATGCCTTTATTTGCCAGTTTAAATTAACAATATTATCAACTTTATTTTGTTTGTAGGGGGAATGTGATGAGGATTATGAGGTGCAAACGTATACATTAGTTTATTATCGTAATTCATTAAATGTGTTTACTAGAAGTCAAAGTAGACGGACCTAATCGAAGAGTAAATGCAGCATAACAGTTAAATGAGCAACATTTACCTATAGGTAGTAAGATAGTAAGTTTCTATTTGTTTAGCATAAATCATTATGCACTAATTTATCTCAGTTTTGAATCTTTAAAAGTTTAATAGAATGAAATAATTGTCCAAGAAAAGAATGTTATTCCTGTGTTTTACTGCTTTTGTTGTCTGGAAAAGGAACATTAAACAGTATTTTGAGAACGTACAAGGAGTTTTACACAATAGCTACCAAAGTTTACAGAAATAGGGAAGTTACTACAATCAATAGCAAGCAAAACTCAGACAACTCCATGCTATGATTTAAACATATATATAATATAATTGGCCTGGAAGTGGTTGAGCCTAATGGTTTATAGCTTACACTTGGATGACTATCCAAATTACAATCGTTTTGGATTTATCTGACAATTTGGAACACCGTTTCAGATGGGGAAACCATTGATTTCTTTTCTTGGATGAAAAAAAGAGCATATAAATTAAATGGCCAGGGCTCGAACCCATGACCTCCAACATGTTAGGTTTCATTCCTAAATGCCACTACCTTTGTCCACTTGACCATAACACTGGGCCCTCTGAGCGCCCTCTCTAGCTCATGTGTTCACATCAATTGCGTGACACTTCTTAGAAAAAAGTATAGAAAAAAAACCAGAAAGACAGATTGTGCAGTACTTTTGAAAATATTGGATAATGGAAGAAGTATCTAACCAGTCAAGTAATCTGGTCTCATGAATTTTAAAACAAAGACAAAGAGTGTTATATTTGGTTAGACTTCAAGACCTAATAAAACAGACAGACAGACAGACTGTAAAGGCGAATAGATAATCCATTAACGATCCTTTTGGCCAAGGCTTTTAGTTATGAAAATATTTGTATTTATTAACACAAAGAAAGAATTCAGAGGAACAATATATGAATATTGTTTCATAGTTAAATCACCATTAACCCAGTGTCTATCATAAGACCTGTATGGCATTATTCTAGAAATATTTTGACAAGGGAATACCATGTTAAAAATGTTAAACTTTAAATAACTCAAGTAATGCTGTTTATTTATGATTTGGGACAAATTGGTGCACGACAAAATGGTCATCTCTTAAAATGGCTGTTTTTTTTTGATATATAATTGTATTTGAAATAATACAGAAAAGTTTGAAGAAATATCTTCACTGAATTAAAATGCTCTGTACTAGCTTGAAACAAATTCTTCTCTAGTATTTATTATTAATTGCACATCATTTTATATAAAATAAGTCTTTCTGAGGTATTGTATGGAGGTGTTGTAGATATGCAAATGTTTCAAGCATATATATGAGAAGGGCAATGGGTCATGATTTCATTAACCTGAGTTTATCACAGTAGGGCATTGATGGATAAATGTATGTTTGCCATTCACCTTCACTCTTTCGTCTAGGATTTGAGTTAAATGGCTCAATAAATAAAGTGTAAAAATAAATTTATATCATTTTAGTGTCTTTCATGGTATGTTTTTTCTGTTGTTGCTACTGATCATGAGAAGTTTCATCGTTGTCTAACTATGGATTTTCAACTTTGGGCAAAATCCTTTTCCCTCTAGCCCTAGTTCACCGATATAGTTGACCCCTTACACCTATGCTTGGGGCTAAATTCACTGTTTCCACTATGTACCCCATTCCCCCCTTACCTGCAGACACCCATGGTTTCTGGATGTGACCATTTCTTGAAAAGTGGCCTTAATTGCAGTGATAAAGCTCAAAACCTGCCCGGTGGGTTTGGATATATTACAAGCAACAACACTTAACTAGCCATCTTGGCTCTATTAGTTTGAGGGGTGTAATAGCAGAATGGTGAAAGAGGGGAGTAAATACCATACAGAGTGACAGACAAATCAAAGTGATTTATTTTTTAATAATTGATTAGATGTATAACTTTTTTATACAAAATTTGGAGTCAAGGAAAGACAAAAACCAAAGTTATAAGGTTCAATTTCTCGGAACAGATTGAAATTTCTATATGAAGCAATAACGTTAAGACTAGTAGAATTTCTAAGATAACTATAGTCGAAATTGTGGTACAAAATGTCACCGTTTTAAAAGAAAGAAGATACAATTTTTGAAGAAATAGCCAACATTTTGACGTGAAAGTTGTAGACATATATACAAAAATACAAAATAAGTCGACATTTGCATGTACCCAACACACCGTTGTAGCTTTTACCATTTTTTTTTCTTTTCTGGGAGGGCCTCCAAACTCAATTTTCGGATATAGCTACCAGAGATGCTGATGTGGTTGATTTGTATTAGCTACATTCCCTGAAGCTCACTGATAGCTAGTAATGATCATTCTTAAATATCCACTTTTAATCATTAATCTTCGGTATCGATCTGAACTTCTGGAAGTAAAATATCCGGTTAACCAACCTTCCCGAAACCTTATATCCACAAACATCCTGTCATGAAATATGGCCCTCGTAGAACTCCATACATGTTTCCAACAGGAAGTAAATATAAGAACAATATAAGCATGTGACTTACATTTCAGAGTTATGATTTTTTATCCCTGGCCATTTCATCAAATATTATGCTAGAAAACGTAAATTGAAGATCAATCAATATTATTTATGATAATTACAATTACTAAGGACCAAATCACGAGAAATACTTCTGTGTAAATGATGTGATTTTGGCAGCAAGTTCAGTTCGGACTTTCTAACTTTCTAAGAAGCGAACATAGATAGCTCTGAAGATTAGAATATTTGATAAGCATATTCCTTCTTGCCATTTCTGGTCTCATACAGTTTACTTTGTTGTCTGTCATTAGAGGTAAAATCTAAAGAGACGATAAACTCCTGCGGAAAGTGAAGATCTGAGCTCTCTGGTAGTCGCAAACAGGTACCTATTAGCTACCCTTCATGAAATATGATCAATAATAACTTAACTGAACTTCCTTAATCAGTTTTCTCATTCACGGGCTTACAAAACCCGAGTGGCAATTACACTGTCATACTAACTTTACACAACTTATACTTATAGCCACTCTCAACGTAATAATATGGCAATGCGTAGGCCTAATCCCCAGATCTATACAGTCACTTAGTGAGATTACCTAGGCCTACTCATCAGACCTTTTGACAACCATGTGCAATATTTGTTCTTTTCAGCTCAGATAGGCCTAGGCAGTAGAACCTGACCATGTGTAATATCTACTACATTTCGATGGGACTTGTGATACTCACTTGACATATTCCTTGCTGATCGCACATTTATAATCTTGATGTAAAGGGACTGGAGTTGAGCAAATATCAAGTTGTTTTAGTCTTCTGTACTGGGGTGCCTTTCTTTGAAATGCACCTATCATGGAGCGGTACCTATTATAAACCACTTTTAGAAATTTTGATTTTAGCATAGCAATAGAAATAAGGTTAATTTGAAGTGTACTAGGCTAGGATGATTCTTGATGTGTTTTTCATACAAATGAAATCGAAGGATATCAATTTGCAAAGCAAGATATAAATCATAACAATCCAGTTTTGTAGGCAATAGGTTTTTCTTTTGTTACTGTTTTGTTACTTTTCTTAAATACAGATAGTGTGTGAGTACTTTGGATCAGAGGGTGTGGTTATTATAACAGAATAAAATATCCAGTATTGCATTGCAAACTGCGATGCATACTGGATAATTTGCGATTCATTTACAAAGAAGTATAGCAAAACTTTGTGATAAATGTACAAGAAATTATACAGAAAGTATGGGTTCTAATAGTGACACTGGAAAATGGCAATGTCACACATAAAAATTAGAACTGGGCAACAAAAATTCAATTCCCAACTTTCAAATAGCAAATTTACTATACACACAACTGAATGGAAAAATTCTGGACAACAAAGATACATCATCAGGAAAAATTTTCTTGGTTGTACCTCAGACAACCAGTTGACAATAAATAACTCAATGCATTTCATAGGTAGTGCACTTCAGATCCATTATTGCTACAATACTTACTCAAGGAAATTCTGTTTAATATTCATATTAAAGATGGAACTTTACACAAAAAGCAAAATGTTCAATTGCTTCATAGTTATTAAAAAACTGCCATATCTTTTGAAAATTGCTATATAATGTTAGAATTGTATCACAAAAATACTATGCACTATATTTGCAAATAAAGTAGTCACTGCAAAGCAACAACCTCTGTGCTATTTTTATGTCTTTCAACAGCCTTATCATGAAGTCTTTGATCCAGCTAGCCATTGTATTTGTTTGCTATACCACCCTGGCTTATGGTCTCCAGAATGGCCTAGCTCGTACTCCACCGATGGGATGGCTCTCGTGGGAGCGTTTCCGCTGCAATACAGATTGTGATAACCATCCAGATAGTTGTATAAGGTAACAGTGCGTGTTAAAGACAAGAGAAATTTAATAATATTTAGCGAATCCATTGAAGCCTCCAAGCAAGAGAAATCAATCTTGATCTGATCTACCAAATACTGTGATCTGCTATAACATATAGGCTGTCATGTTCAACTCATATACAAGGAGATGACTGAACACTGAAGAGTGACAAAATACTAGTCACTTGTTTGTGTCTTATGTGAATAGAAATGAAGTTATGGAGATTCCTTTGTAGGAATCTATAAGGGTGATCATATCCCCCCTCCCCCACTCCTCCCCACAACTAAAATGCTGCAAAAACCACTAGCAGACCTGTGATTAATGTAGCAAAATATATATTTTTTACAGTTTCATGTCCAGCTAGATTTGACTCATTGGTCATGGTTTCATTTTATCAGCAGAAATTGTGTTTTGTTGTGGATGGATAGGATTGCCTTTAGGAGACATTTTTAAATCTATTTCTCTTTAAACAAAATAAAACAAAACTGTTAGCAAACTGCTTATCCACTAAAATGACTAAAGAGCAAGTGTAAAGTAAGAGGGCCTGACTTTTCGATCCTGGCAGGTTCTTCTTCAGAGGCTGAATGACAAGTAACAGTAACAGAAGGGACAAAAACATGCACAGAATACAGACAGGTTAATGAGCAGGGTGAACACGAAAGAGAAATATGTAAGAGGATTAGTAGACAAGGGATGGAGAGGAGAAAGAAACCAACAGGGGAAAACAACCGTGTCATTCATCTGCATTTGACATAGTCAATCAGTTTAGATCTTTAATAATGAGTGGTTCCATCAACATCTTGTTAAACTTATGAGTATTTAAATAGTTGTACATAATTTCATAGATCTCTTAATCTGACGAGTAGGAAAGTGTGTGTGAGTATTACACAACTTGGTCAGAATATTGCAATGTTCCATCTCAGTTCAAAATGCAGCTTTCGAGTAACCCAGCATTCTTGTTTTCAGTGAAAATCTCTACATGGCCATGGCTGACAGGTTAGTGGAGGATGGTTACAGAGATGCTGGTTATGAGTATGTCAACATTGATGATTGCTGGTCCAACAAAACCAGAGATGAAAATGGAAACCTTAACCCTGATTCAAAGCGCTTTCCATCGGGGATGAAAGCTCTGGCTGATTATGTAAGTAACTGAAGCATTCTAAGTGACTTTGGTAGGGACAAATTCATGGAAGAAAACAGAATTATTGAAAGTATGCAATGTAGTCAATATCTTCCAGGATTACACCGTCGATTTAATTGACCTAACATGGTCTTGGTCATCAAGGAATGCACTTTGTATCTTGTAAAACATTTTCTTTGTTGTAAATTTGCCCATTTTTTCTAAAGAGGAATATTTAGCCAGCTACCTTTATATAAGTTTAGATATTTGACTTGTATATTATTTGTCGTGTCTGAATTTGTGTTCCAGCTGGATTTACTGAGCTTTATGTTTTGATGACAATGTTTCGTATAGTCAAATAGTAACTACTGACATAGAATTTAAAATGCGACCTAAAAGACTTGCTAAGCAGTTACATGAATGAGAATATTATGAACATCGAGTCAGATCATGATTTGCTATAAAGTTTATGTAAAATTTGTTTTCTTAAACATAATGTTCACGGAAATGAATTGGTCTGCTGAATAAAGATGAACTGTGTGTGAGTGATAGCATAGTGGCTGTTGAGAAGTTTGCACCGTTTTTAGTCTTTGATTTTGCATTCGCTGCATATGGGACACAAATGTAGTGTATCGTGAAAATTCAAGAATAGCTGTACCTCCCATGCAACTTTCCTAAGGCAGCAAAATGATCTGTTACGCACAATCTACCCTGTATTTGTCACATTTGGCAGACTTCTGCCTGCAAGATTGTTACTAGTTTATCTAACACAGTTCCAACATTAATCTTCCACATGTATGAAGACTGCTGGAAAACGTCAGAGTTCTGTGAAGTCTGGGTTGACAACCAGCTTCAATTATAGGATTTACTCCATGTTTCCGTCTTCATGCATGAAGCTACATTTTGCAGTTGTGTTGCCCTCGCATATTTGCCTCAGTTTTGATACCCCAATATAATGTGTTATGCAGGCAAAAGTGGTCAAATCTTCCCGAACAGTGCTGCTCGATTGGTTTTGGCTAGAGAAGTTGTTGAAATCTTTGAAATGACATTCTCAAGTGTTCGCTATGCAGACTGGGTTAGTGTTGGAAATGTGTGACTACCTAGCGCAGTGTGCAGTGCTGTGGCACTAGTATCAAGTTCCGTTAACACTTAACAGGTTGACATTCACATAATTACTTACAAGCCCACTCAAAACTACAGCCACGTTATGTCTGACTTTGAAGACAACTAACTACTGACAATTAATCACTGACTATTATTGCCAGAAATCATCTTAGTGTGCATAGTCACTGTTAAAAAATATTGTTCAGAACTGAACAACTTTTTGCAGCAGTCAGTTGCCGCTGATCATAAAATCATAAAATCCTTTTGCAATCTGGTCAATGAATTTTGTTTACGTCGTTCAAAGATCAGATGATGTTTGTTTTTAGGCAGCTGACTCGGTGTAGCACCAAACTAAGGCTGCTGTTGTCATCAAATAATTACTGCAGTGTTTGTTAATGTTAATGGTAGAAATGTAATTGGAACCATACTGTTCTTTGGAGTCTGTGTTGAGTGAGTAATGCTTCTACTGTTCAACATGCATCAGACACTTGTTTATTATTCATTTTCAAAGCAGAGAAAGTAGTCTGAGAATCAACATGAAAGAGTTGACACATTTTCCACTACAGTAGCAGAGCTTTGAAACGACATCTCTGTCCATGAAATGGTTTATGTGTGATATGAGATACAGTGAATACTGAATAGTTCCAGTGTATTATCATGTTGAATCTAATCTGTTAACTGTTATGTTAGATCAAGCAGCCAACAAAATATTTGTAGAGCCTCTTAAGTAGAGGTTTTATTCTTGCCATATAAGTGCATTGCCAGCAATGTATTATCTCCCTGAAGGTAGTACAGTCATCCAAGCTAGTTTGTTGAACAAATAGACTGATCTAATCCTGAGGTCAATGGTTCAAATCCTGTCCCAGCATGTATATAATTTCCCACTTAGCTTTCTGTCATTCACTTACTAAGAATAATATCAGAGGCAATCGTAAGTCGCGAACATAATAAGTTAAGGTGTGACTTTTGAGGTGTGAAAAATGAGACAGTAATTCAAAGGATATGTAAATGTTTAGTGTCGCTGTCCCCTTCCTTTCTTGTTGCTGTCGCTACTGCATCTGTACATGAAAGCAGTGCTACTGAGGGCTGCATCTGTACATATAAACTGTACTACTGAGTGACTAGCTTTTACTGGTTTACATTTTGCTTGTTAGCAGTAATTTGATTGGTTGACTGTGGGGTGTTATTCTTAGATTATTTTGAAGACCTCAAATTAAAAGTTGGTCAATTTTCTTGATTGTTCATTAAATCTGTCATCATTGTACTTAATATATTTCTATTAATACTTTAAATGAAACGTATCCTCACTCCTTTCAGATGCACAATAAAGGGCTGAAGCTGGGTATCTATGGTGACTTTGGAAGTAAGACTTGTGCTGGTTATCCTGGGAGCTTAAATTACTTGGAGAAAGATGCCAACAGATTTGCTGAGTGGGGAATTGATATGTTTAAGATGGATGGCTGCAATGTAGATATTTCATTAATGAAGAAAGGTAACCCTCCATGAAGTAATATGGATCAGTATTCAAACTTTATTTAACTCAGTAAAGATAACATATGAAGTGCATACAACATACAAGGCTCTTGTCAGTATTACTGCAGTCTATTTGCTTGTGGCAGCATCAATGCAAGCTTGCATTGATTTGAAGAAATCAATCACATTAGTTTCCAAATTTCTAGCCTTGATTTTATCTTTAGCGACAATCTTGCAGTTTCGATTTGATCCCCAGCTTGTAATCAACTCACACCGTTCCTGAAAGTATTCAGACAAGGCAAACTTCTGACTTGTCCTTATTATAATATGTTGCCTTCATTACATTACATTACATTACATCTAGGAGTGTTAGCTCAGTGGTTAATGCCGGTGCCTTTCAATTATAAGGTCCCGAGTTCGAGCACTCCAAGATTAATGTATGTCATCCAGTTACAGAATTGTTGACAATTTTACAATTCATAATCATGGACGTTAAATATGAATCTAAGAGACTGACTTTGGTCAGCATGCGGCTTTTGATAAGCCAATGATCGCTTCTTCGCAAGTTCCTGCTTGCAGAAGGATCTAAAATACATACATTACATTACAAAGTTGTAGTCTTGATTGCATCTCAACCGGTTATCAGCTTACTTCACTGGGTTAAATTCCCTCGACATTAAATCCTTGTATTGATATAATTGGTCGCCTACATTACAAGTGTCACAGTCTTGATTTGATCCCAAGCTGTATTAATCAAACCTACACCTTGGGTCCGATCGTCCTGATCTTGCAATCCTTTTAACATAGTTTGAATATAATTGTGTTTATTCGTTAAGTTACAAAATTGCAATTTTGATTACATTCTATCCTAGCATGTACCCTGATGGAGACTGCTGTGATATATCAAGCCTCCAATTTGGTTTGAATCTGATGGGTTTACCTATATGCTTAATTTACTACAAGCTTGAAATCTTAACTTCCTACCCACAGGTTATCCAGAGATGGGACAATATCTGAATGCCACAGGCCGTCCCATCCTCTTCTCCTGCAGTTGGCCTGATTATGAGAGAGGCAAAGGCATCCCGGTTGGTACCTCCATTTCTTCCTTCCAGTTTTCATTTCTGCTTTCAGGTTCCCTTTCATATTGGTTACTCCAGTAAATCATTTCAATCAAGCTCATTTTTGTCTCTGAAGCTCTTGTCTTGTTAACACAACAACTCTAAAAACAGTAACCACAGCTGATCTCAAATCTAACATGTAACGACTGAAAGATCTTGGTTGGTTCTGATAGGAGGAGGGGGGGGGGCTGGAAAATCAGAGATGAAAAAGAAAGCTTAACACCTACACTTTGAACAAAGGTTTTTCTAGACTGAAAGCTTCAGCAATCCCTTGGGAAGGCTATTAACACTTTATAAGTTTGTAAGAGCGTGAGTCTGCCTGTCAATCACACGACTTGAAACTGAATAGCATTAACCAAATCTCACCAATGTACTGATAAGGAAGAGGGGGAGGGGTGAGGTGGGGGTGGGGGATTTAATCTGGATAGAGCTCTAACACCTTCCTGTATATACCAGTAATCTAGAACATCTCCAATTCTGCTAGTAAGTGTAATCTCTGATCTCTGATACTCACTGTATTGTTCACATATACAATACAAATTGTTGTCATGTTGTGGATGGAGCATAGTTCATGTATAATGTAACGATACTGGTGTTTACTCTTTGTTTGACTATGTATTGATGAAATCATCGTTCATGCAATTATTTCTCTCATGCTTTCATTCATTAAGTCTTCCTCCAAGACAAGAAGTAACCTTTTAGCTTGGTCTTTCCTTGTGCTACAGATAGACTACCAGTCTGTTGCATCTCACTGTAACATTTGGAGGAACTTTGTGGATATACAAGATTCATGGGACAGTGTACTCAAGATCATTGACTACCAGGCCAATATCACAGATCAATGGGGGCCCGTGGTCGGACCTGGAAACTTTTCCGACCCTGACATGGTGAGAGCGAGAGTTACTCTCTTAAACGTCGACTTGTTGAGTTGCTCAGTAATTTGGCTGTCCCAGTGTCACGTACGATGTGATTGTTATGAGTCAGTCTTGGACTGCTATCAAAACAGTTGTTTCCACTAGTGAATGATAATTAATGGATGATCCCATCTCTAGTTGTAATGAACTCCGTGGTTAACAGCATTGTCTGGGATATTCCAGTCCATATGAACAATGGTTTAATACAGTCACCTATTAAAACCAGAATCAGGGTTTCAAGCAGTCTCATGCATCAGGGTTTAAAGCAGCCTAATGAATCAGGGTTTCAGGCAGCCTCATGAATCAGGGTATTAATCAGCCTTATTAATCAGGGTTTAGTAATGTAATCTGTAATGCAATGACAGAAACGTTTGCCAAATCATTGAAAACATTAAGAAACGTCATAGCGGGACATTACAGTATGTTATGATGTGTCAAGAAAGCTAAAGTAAAGTAAAAAAAAAATTGAATTGTTAATTTGTTTGAGTTTACTGGTAAGCATCTGTAATAATGGAGTAAACCTGATGAGAAATTACACTTTGGATTGAACAGAAAATACATCCAGTTTGTTTTAATGGTTGAGTCTGTAGTTCATTCTATTGGCTTAATGGTAGCTTCATGTGTACAAATGTTCAGCTTCATAGGGTTATTGAACAATCAGTGATAAATTATTAAACTATTGATTGATTAATTAATGATAAGTTGTTTTTGTTCATTCTTAGCTGATTATTGGAGATTATTTACTGGTGTCCATCTACCAATTAATTGATCTTTCAATTGATTAGTGACATGTTCTGTTTTTCATTCTAAACTGATTATCGGATATTATCTCCCAAGCTTCTAACAATTGATTGATCTATTGATTAATTAATGATAAGTTGTTTTTGTTCATTCTTAGCTGATTATTGGAGATTATTTACTGGTGTCCGTCTACCAATTAATTGATCTTTCAATTGATTAGTGACATGTTCTGTTTTTCATTCTAAACTGATTATCGGATATTATCTCCCAAGCTTCTAACGATTGTTTGATGTATTGATTAATTAATGGTATGCTCCGTTTTTCATCACAAGCTGATTATTGGAGATTACTCGCTGAGTGTCTACCAATCCCAAGCACAGATGGCAATGTGGGCTATACTAGCTGCCCCCCTCCTTATGTCCAACGACCTCAGGACAATATCTCCAGAGTTTCGTGAGATTCTCCTCAACAAGGAAGTGATCCAGGTCAACCAGGACCCCCTCGGCATAATGGGGAAAAGAGTTTTGCAGGTCAGTGGAACATCTTTTGTTTTGATTTGAATTGAAGAATAAAAAACAGTGGCACCTTGAGTTTATACAGAAGAAATACATTCATTCAAGAGTATTTGAGCAGCAAATATTCTAATTTACATAAGATCGGGATTGGAATGGAATACTTCAAAGGGAGGAAAGCTGATCAAACGCTCAACATTCAATTTCCACTACTGTCTGTTACAAAACCTGTTATTGATAAAAAGATGTTATTTCCCGCCTTGTAGACTAAAGAAAAGCCACAATTTTAAGTCTGTGTTTCCCTTAAGATTTGAAAATGGACTCCTCCATTTGCAGAAAGGGGAGGGGGCGGGAGTGGAATAGCTGTGGTGTGGAGAAAGTGTGTTTTATGCCTTTCTTTATGTAAGCCCAAGATGCTACTCAAATTCAAGTGAAGATAAAGTTGAAATTGGAACCAAAAGAGACATAGATCTTAAAGGTATCGTAACAAGTAAATCTGCCTGATATATATAATTAAGTGTATGATGTAAATGAAAGGCTTAAAAATACCACACAGGTCATCTAGTTTATCTGACATCATTTTGGGGATAATAGCCTTCATTTGAAAAATCATAGGTGATTGGTAAACTGACCTCAATGTGCGAATGGTGAGATTTTATTCTGCAAGGGTGCCCAGCATTACCAGTACCCAATTTTTCTCCTTTTATTTTGCATTTTTATTAAATATGGGTCATATAGCATATTAATGACTATTGCATATTCATGTGCTTTGGCAGCATTTTCAATCACCTTCGCTAGTTACAGAACTAATAATAGGACCAAAACTCACAATCTTCATAGTCTTTCATATTTCATGTTAACCTCAGCATTGCAGCCATCCTCACTTTGTTTCGCATAGATTTAGACATATGCTTTCTGAAAATTAGAAAAGTCTGACACATTTGCTTTCTTTTATTCTCTCTATATTTCTCTCTACCTCTGTCTAAAACAATGTCATGACCTTTGACACTGTACAAGTCCTCCTATCCCTCCTAAATCTCCTACCCATTCCTAATCTAGAGAGCCTTTCCTTCCCAAATCTCCAACCCATTCCTAATCTAGAGAGGGTCTACCCTACCAAAATCTCTGATTCATTCCTAATCTAGAGAGGGTCTACCCTACCCAAATCTCTGACCCATTCCTAATCTAGAGAAGGTCTACCCTTCCCAACTCCCGACCCATTCCTAATCTAGAGAGGGTTTACCATTCCCAAATCCCGACCCATTCCTAATCTAGAGAGGGTCAAGTGGTCTCCCCCAAAACTACCGTCTGTTTATTTCACCAGTCAAACAGTTTAGAGACTGAAGCCCAAAAACTTTAAACGATTAATCCCGTTGATTATTTGATTCTTCTCTTATCAACACAAAACCCAAACACAAATGGAATGAGTAGAAATACACAAGTTTTACGCAAGTTATTCAAAAATAGAATCACATTAAATCATAGTTATACCACCGAAACTGAACCTAGCTTTTGAATTAAGGTTAAATTCAAATCAGGCCCACCTGTTAATATTGGCATTAGTTAAAAACATATCAAAGCAGTTTACAGACTGGAGAGGACTCCTAGATGACCCTGAGATTGCAGGATATTGTGATTTGATTATAGTAGCTGGACATATATTCCATAGATAATAGATAGTCATTGTCAATTGATTAATGTCCCATGCTAAAGTATTGACACCCTTTAAGTTGAACATGAGAAAGATGTATAAATTGTCCTAGACCACATTGCCTCCATTCAAGCCTCTGGTTCTCTCCCAACACTTTACCTACTAGTCTTTTTGTAAATTAAAGTTTTCAAGGAAGACCTAATAAGCCTTACTGACATCCTGCCGATGATTATCATTTTGCCTCTGGTGTAATTTTGTGAAAGGCAGCCTTCTTTTGACTTTGCTGATTACACTCGGTCACCAAATATCCTACAAGTTCATCCAAGATTTTGTGGAGTGAGATAGCAATTGGTGACTCTAAGACACCACCATACATCATTTACACCAATATTAATTAGAAGTAATTAATAACACTCTCTCTCTCGCTTTAGTCTATAAAATTCTCCCTCCCAGACACCAATGTCTATGAGATGCATGTTTATACTCAACAGCTTCTTCAATCAATGCACAGAATCTGTAAATTACACTCACGTTCTAGATTTGTTTCTGTCTCTAAAAGTACATTCACCTCACCTCATTGAGCACTGTATCGATCACCTTACATTTCATCTCCATGTACAGAATACCACCAAAAATGTCCTTACAGAAGCATGGACCCGCCCACTGTCAAGGGACGCTTACGCTGTAGCCTTTGTCAGCCGTAACATAAAGATAGCCATCTATGTCAATACCACGCTAACACAACTGCAGGTCACTGGCTACAAGGCATACCACATTGTGGATTTGTACTCAGGAGTCTACTGGGGGTTAATTGATGTCGATCACCCCTTGGTCGTCAAGGTACCACCCAATGGTGCTATCCTTCTTAAAGCTAGTGTGACCATTTAATCCTAATACTTTGTTTGTGGTGGGCGATTTTTTTTTTATTTGTACTTTGAAACAATTTTCGAATTAAATTCTTTGTATTTTGCACTTATCGTATTAAAAGTAAGCTGTGTGATTTTGGTCAAACTGGAATTGTAGCTTTTTTTCTTTGAGAGTGCCTTAACATTTGTCTAATATATTGTATGTTACATATCTATGTGATAGATACTGTAGCCTATCAACCTATACCTGACCTACTGTGCATTGATCATCATGTGCAAATACTGCCCTACATATATATGTGATAGATACTGTAGCCTATCAACCTATACCTGACGTACTGTACATTGATCATCATTTGCAAATACTGCCCTCTATGCAGTCTTGGAGTAATTCTCATCATAGGGGGCAATAATGCATTTGTAAATTTCAAAGTGCTAGGTAGAGAATGCTTTCTTAGTTCCAGCTCCAAATATTGTATTCAAATACTGAAGATTGTATGCCTTTATAAAATATGAAAACATTGACAAGCATTAGTGTATTACAAAGGATGACAGTTGAAATGTAAGCAACACAGAGAGAAAAAACATGATAAGAAAAAGTATCAAAAACAAGCCATTTAGAAACTAGAAACAAACTTGTCGGTGTGGAAAAATCACACTGTTTATCAATTTTGGTTTAACCAGTAAATCTTGTCCTGTATGCTAAGTATGGCTATTATTGTTCCTCCTAAATAAATACTTCAATGATTTAAAACAAAAACACCATTCTGGATCAGTTAAGTCGTTTGGTTTTCGTGCCTATCAGACTCTATCTTGGGTGACTTTTCTTAACAGTACCCTTTCCAGTGTATTGTGTCTGTGTACATGGACATGAAGTTTGTCATCCTATGGTCTGTTACCACAGTAACCAGTAGATAACTGATGTAACCTGATTAAGAGCAGTAATCATAATGCAGCAGTTTTGTCAACAGCCTAACAACCAATCAGATTCTGCTAGATACAATTCAAATCTACTAAGCTATTCTAACCTTCATGAATATGTTGCTGAAGAATGGTATTGTCATCTTGAATAAATATTCATGAAAAATAATAAGGACAATAGGAAGAACAAAAAATAATGAATTAAGTAAGAAGATTTGGTCTTTAAATAACCACTCTGGGTATCACTGTGTTAATATTTTCCTGAAGGTGGAAAAGTTGTCATTTTGTAGGGAAGGTATTTCAGAGTTTAAAGGAGCAGTATTTTGAATTATCTTTTCGTCAGGGTGAAGCCCTTTAACTTTCGGCAGGTTTTGTAGCAAGTGTTCAACTTCTTTTTTTTTTGTCTTTCTGTTATAAAGATAACCAGCTATTGAGGCTGTTTGGATTCATTACAATGAATTATGTATTTCCTTGCTAATATGTCTTTCAATATCTTTTCTACATTTGTTTTTTATCTTAGAATAGCCTGAATTCATTGCACTATTATAGAAATAATTTGCTTCTTGTGTTTGCATCAATTATGAATGTTATAAAAAATTTCAATTTTAAAAATAAAAAGTACTAGAAGTACTAAAAGTACTAGAAAAGAACTGAAAATATTCTCGTCCCATCCAGGTACCCTCAAAGGGTAAGTGTGAATGATGTTTCACGTCTGTCTTCAATTCCAAACTTTGAAGGGGACACTAGTCAGTCAGTAATGATTTCTCAAAGGGAGGGGGAGGTTGCCCGGGTAGAATGGATATATGAAGTATCAACATTGCTAATCAAGTTACCATGACAATGGTTTAAACTCTTATTGCAAAAATGGGTTATGTGTAATTTTAAGCTGCTTAGGTACTTAGAAAAAGATTGCTGTGTCATCCAGATGGCTGTATAACAGTTGCATCTATTTTAACTGCAGTAGAGGAAACTTTGTGGGTTATGTATTAACAGACAGTGACATTAATAATAAAAGCTGATGATGTTTCACAATATCTACTTATGTTCATTTCTCTATTTTGGCCTTTTTGTAAATTGAGAGTAATTTACATGTGTATGCTCATCTAATGCCAGCCCCAAATATGCTAGGCAAGTTAAATAATCATCACTCCTCTTACACATTCAAGAAACATTTTACTGCTCTCTTCAAACCATTTCCCATTAATCGTCAATCAAAAAACCTCATTATCTTGGAATAATTTGGAGGGTTGGAACCTCCATAAAGATAATTTGAAAACTTGTAGCAGTTTTTATTTTGCATACTAAAGTATGGAGCAATACTAATGTCCATTAATTTTTCTTGCTTTTGTCATTGCTATGCATTTTTAAAAGGCACCAGTATGGTCACCAAATATGCTAGATAGTCAACTGTCACTAATGTGGGACATTTTATGGCTCACTTCAGTGCATTTTGCATCTCTGAGAAATCTTATCTACTTAAAAGCTCCTCTATGTCTGGGAATAGTTAAAAGGGCCAGGATCTCTAGGACAGTACTCTTGAAAGCTGCACCCTGTTGGCCAGTACCACCTCACCCCCCCCCCTTCTCCCCATCTCTCTTTATCTATGAATGCTTCAGAAATATTTACCCTGTGTTACAATGCAATGAAAAAGAATACCTTTCTATGTTATCAACTATCTCTGGTTGCCATGGAGACGCGCCTTACCGCGACATTGTTGGTGTATGCATGTGGGCTACTGAAACTTATGCTGCGTTTATATCTAGTGTGAACGTGTGTCATGGTGCATTTACTGTTGCAGCTAACATACGCCTCGTTATCTTCGCATTATTTACTTTCATTTCAAACAATCATTGCATTTACAGCTTTGATCAGTCCCGTCCATCTTGTTCATCCTCTGTTGTTTGAAACAATATATCTCTAAGCAGTTTAAATCTAATTTGTGTAAGTTCAACGTAAGTTCAACATTCCACAGGTGTGTTTATCCTGGAGTAAATGTTCATGAACAACACGATGGTGCGTGTAGATCACCCTTCCATACTGAAGTTAAATTTTATTGATCAATACAATAACGTTAATCTCATAGGACTGTCACGCGACTTCACTGGATACCATTTATCTTGGCATGTAGCGGGGAGAACATCCGTGTAAATGGTAAAGTGTAATAAAAAAAATAGAGTGAAGGAATACCGTAAGTAAACCATTGAACTAAACTGAAAACGACATTCAAATCCGCTTGAACTCACCCACTTCTCGTCCTTCAACTCTAGACCTTCACCTTGCGTTTTGCGTTCTATTATAATGCATAACTCATCCCACATTGTCTTTTGAACCAACTGTACTATTCGAAGGCTAAAGTGAGGTGGAAACACTGGTTGTTGAACGACTCCGTGTCAGTACAATTAAATGGTCCATGTTTAACTTACACAATATATACTTCAATATTAGAAGCAAGTTATTAGCTTAGGCTTAGGCTTGATTCTCTCCTGGCCAGTAACCGCACATGTAGGCCTATTAGCAGTTTTGGTTAACGGTCCTGTTTAAGATTCCAATCTCTCCGTTACCCCATCTTTGTAATAAATAAATAAACGCTGTAATCTTTCAAGTTCTACGGACACCAGCTAGGAACAGCATTGTCCTAATCATTCAAATATGCATTATAAATCATGAGATTAGCTGCAACTCCCATCAAACTCCATCAAAGATTGACCATTTTGCAAGTCTTTTCTCAGTTCTAGTTTTATTTATGAATAAACATTAGCTAATCATGCACATTGATAATGTAAAGGGAGTGACTGCCTAATTTTCTGTTACATTAATCCTTTTCTTACAACCTTCGTTTCAAGGACACTGAACACAGGTTCTTGGCCTAAGGCGACTTTTGGAAATATTTAATTGCTCTTCTATGAAAAGAGGAACATCACAATATTCAAATGATATATGTGGGCTTGTATAATTAGGGGTTAACTTATTAACGGCTTATAACTAAGAAATATTGATGAGCGCAACACTCTTCGTCATTGTTTGCACATATTTAATGAGTTTCCCAGATTTATGAAAACTTCAAATGTGTATATCTTGGAAACGAAAAGAGCTTTTCGAAAAATTTAAACAGATTTTGAATGAGATTATCACACACAACAAATGACTGAACATGTTAGGTGTCCGTAGACCTTTAAAACTACGGCTTGCACTTAGGACGTAAATTCATGTCAATCTGACCAAAACCATGTAATATTTACACATAATTAAACTACCGTCATTCTACGTTAGACTTAGAGATATAAGTAGTTACAATGTGTCTATTTTGTGGTTAGTAATCGTTTAATCCACTACCAAAACGAAATGTGTCCTACGAATGAAATCTATTGTTTTGCTTCATATGCAAACTTTATGACTAAATTCATCAGTTTTGGAGAACTTTCGGTGCATGGCCTTATGAAACTTACTCTATTTTCAACGGTACGTAGGCTTTGCTTTAACGGTTCACTCGGTTATAACTGCAGATTTTAGCCGTCAATATCAGTTAAAAAATATAGTTTATATGGCTAGCTATTTTAGTGATGGGCTTGGTAAAAATCATAAATGGATAAAATTACCCGATGGGAACCAATATTTCCACCCAAGCATCAGACACACACATAGTGAGTACCGTGGTTTCCTTCTCTGCTTTCCAGATTGGTAAAGTTCAAGTCTGGATGAAAACCCTTCAGAGTTATGAATATGCAGTAGCGTTTTTAAACGAAGACGATTATGGAACGCCGAAGAATGTAACCGTCCAACTGGGATCACTCGGCCTAGCAACGGGGATATATGATGTGCAAGATATTTTCATAAATAAAGATTTCATGGATTTCTCGACTGATGATAAGTTCAGCATCCTCGTACCACCAGAAGGGTGCAGGTTATTGCATCTTTACCCTAGTGAACTACGTCGCGATCGTTTTTGAACACGTGTATCCCAAAAGGTGGGGCGAGTAATAAGAAAAGGGTATACTGCTCACAACTTTCGCTGGTACGACGTAGACTGGGGAACATATACGTCCACTTTATAACAAATTCTGATCGACCTTCAATTATATCGTACACACATGTTTGGAGAAAGTGTTGCATCTGAATGATAACGGTGCATGGAAATTCAACTTTCACACTTTTTTTGAAATATGCTATGATTTGAGACACTGATGTCATTTAAGGTATTTCGTCAGTGCAAAAATTTCAGGACGCTATGATATTTCGGGTCAGTAGGATAATTTTTCACTTATAACATGCATGCTAAAATAAAATGCTGCCTTCTTCCACTTCTATGAATTCTTCTTCATGCGTTTGCTTTCTATCGCAGCTGATATTTCACATAACATAAGGGTCATATTATGCTGCTTAAATATAAACTTAGCCGATTCAATGTGCCCAAGCATCGAAAACTATATAAAACAAAAAGTTAAACAAAGAAGCGAGGATCGCGCTATTTCAATTGAGATTCTGTTTTACAGCATTTTGTTTCTCTAGCATTACAATTATGAGCACCATATAGAAATGGTTCATGGTGTTCAAGTATGGTCGTTCATTCGCAGAAAAGGGTTATTCACTGGCCCAAGATAAACTATAAACTGGTCACTGGTGAACCTGCAGCTGCTTGGTAGCCTAGGTAATTCGTCTGTGACAGCTTGAAGTGATGTCATGTTGTTTTGTAGACCGGGTAGGTAGGAATAGGTGAAAGAACTTTCATTTTCAACACGCAAGTTGTTGAACTGTTCGTCACGCGCTACCTCTTTTGGTCACAAATTTGAAAGTGGACGGTCATCAGGATCGGATCCAGGATTTAAATAAGCAGGGATGTGCATGATCGTTGAAGCTGGCTCCCCCACGTGGTGGTG
>JAIPMN010000619.1:38146-58085 GCA_020650975.1 Apostichopus californicus | reverse complement strand
GTGGTGTACGGGGAAAGAAAATTTCTAACCATTACCAGTCTACTAAGCTTTTTGATTTCATCCTTTAGAAAGACAAATGATAAGATCTAGAATGGTTAGAAACATTAATCTTTGGAACAATCAGTTGTCAAATCTTTTTGTGTTTAATACCTTAGGTTGAGTAGACAAGATCTGTCCAATGCATTCGACTGTAGCTGTGGAATCCTCCGGCCCCCCCCCCTGCCCCTGTAGTTATGCCCTTTGGAAACTATGGCTTACACCACAAAAGGTGTCTGCATTTATTCCCACTTCTAAGTGTTGAAGTATTTTTTGTTTTCTTTGTACTTTGTCAACCAGTGGATTATTTGGAGTCTAAAAACTTGTATTAATTTGACAGCAGTTTGTTTATCCATCCTTCAAGACAGGAAAAGCCATTGTGTCAGATTATATGCCCAATTTTGCATGAACAATTGAAAACATTCCGATGATTTCATCCACTCATAGGGACAGTCCCATGTGATGCAATCCCAATAGTACAGTATGAAGTGCACAGTAGCATACATAGCTCTTTACCTCTTTGGACTTTATCAATGTTTTTCAGGAAGTAATCCTAGAAATGGCTGCCTTTAGCTTGTATATTGCAAGTTCAGAGATCAAAAAAAAAAATAAGAAGATGAAGAGAGAAAGTTGACATTTACAAAACATTTGTATAATATCTCTGCATTTCCAAAGATATGACTGTATTTTCAGCGCTTACATGGTATCACTTCAACTGTAGTGTAAGAGACAGTTACAGAAGAAAGAGCATCCATTAATCAAGTCAAATAGGGTATGAAATTTGTAAGTGTTATATGATATCCTTAAGGCACATGCAACATTATTACCTCCTGCAACTTGTTTTCTATATGCAAATTGGTACTTTGTGTTGACAAATTTTGGAAGACTGTTTACAACTTTCTTTAGCCAATATTGTAAAATTTATTGCTATTGTGGGCATTTCTATATATATACTTGAAACTGTTACAGCCATATGACTTAACCAAGGCAGTACCTGCAATCGAACAGTCTGGAAACAACTGCATGATTAGAACCTCACCTTTTGGCAGCTTGCCAGGAAGTTGGCACTATGCCAACATCACTGGCCTATAAATATTCATATCAATACAGACAGAGTGTTCCATTATAACAGACAGGGTTTAAATGTGAGCTGATGTAAATAACATTCACAGATCAAAACAGCCCCAGTGTACACGCTGTGTGATAAACATAACATACTACAGTACATAGACGGCCTGTGTACAGTGCAATACTGAATGCCATTGCAAAGGAAGGGTTAGTGTAAAGTTTAAAAGGAAAAAGAAAAACAAATTTTATCAAGGTCTCAAAACATATGGAAACTGTCTGAGTTGTTATGGTGTGAATCACAGAACAAATCATATGGTATATTACATTACTATAACTTTGCCAAACCAATTCCTATTATGTTGTTGTTGTTGTAAACTATGCTGGGTGAAGAATTTAAATAGCATACAATGAGATTTCATCTGTTGTGGTTGGGTTGGGTAATATGTGTATACAATGTAAGATACATGTAGCTAGTTTGCAAACAGGTAGTATATCCAGGAAAGGAAATTGTTTGATTTTAAAACAATTACTGAATAGACTTACTAAATTATAATTGAGAGAAAAACATCTCAATTAGAAAAATGTACACTTCTGAAAAATTGTGACGAAAGTAACGAAACATTTATTAAGGCTGTTTAGTTTAATATTCCACATGATAATTTCCCTCCACCCTTCCCCAAGTGAAGTGTGTTTTTCTGGGGACCAGTCTTTACCATTTCCGTGTGATTTGAGTGTTTTGCACGTTCTTGCAAGTGTTTCCATGATATTGGAGACCTCTGGGAGCATTCTTTGGTACTGTACTGGAGGAGGAAACCCTGGCTATTGAAACTGAATTCAAGAGGTGTTGAAGCTTCTTATTTTTAGTTTGCCGCTGTAAGTGTTACTAGTCTAAAATAGTTTCCAATTTAGAAAGCAGTCGTTGTTTGATCGGGCTTAAATGTCAATACGTCTGCACTAATGATTAGCCACTAAACGCACCTGGATCTCGGAGGTCTAACAATTATGGAATACATACATCTGGTACTGGCTGGATAAGGAAGCTTGGCAAATGAACTAAGCACTGTACATGTACAGTATTTGTAATTTTAATTCAAACACAAAACTTCCATCATTTGATGCTTCTCCTGGGAATAATGGCCTTTAAATTTGTATAGATTTTTTTATTGATATATTATTTGTTTATTTATTTTTAAACTGAAACAATGTTAAGAGAGATAGAGCAGAGGAGCAAAATGATCCCATTGTCCCTTTTATTATTTACACTGTCAAAAGTATTTATCTAGGACAGGTCAACAAGTATAACCCAGGCAGCTGATTTGAAATTTACCTTACTAGCAAAATTAAAGGTTGAAGTGTACATTACTTGTGTTAGTCAGTGCCAGCAAATTTATGTGAAGATCTTGAACAACTGACTTGCTGGGAATGTTTATACTTTCCCCAGTCACCTCAGTGCAATTTAGATATTTACAGTAATTACATTGACAACACATATTTTTTGGACATTGTGGATTGATTAGGCCCAGGCAGGTGTGGATGTAAACAATGTCGGAGGGACAGGAGAACTTCAATCAGCAGCCTTCAGTAACTAGTGGGACTGGGAAAATTAGATTTGCTCAAAACTGAAAGCAAGAAGCAAATTAATTTGGCTTTGTGTGCTGAATGAGCAGTAAAGCTTAGGTGATATTCCAACTGTGGAAAGGCATTTGAACGGCTGCTGGTGTATTTGAGTTATTATGAAGCTGCCTGAAGAAATCGGTTCAAATGTTTAGAATGTCCTTTTAGGATTCCCTGTTTTGTAGGTACAGTAGGTAATTGGCACACTACATACTTTTGACCCTCCTTTCCTTGCGTCAGGGATATAAAGACGATGGGTCTGCAATATTTGTAACAGGTGGGCCTAAGCCTCAAGACTTGGATAAAATTGTTTCTAGGTCGAAGTGATTCAATGCTTAATATGCTATAACAACTGCTGAGTCAATTCTACACAAATTCACAATGAAGACACAAACACAAAGAAACGGATATACTATTTTGTTACCCATTCCCACGATATGCTGTTATTCTAAATGCTACAACGCTGAACCATAAGCAATATTACTGTACCTCGGCAGGCTCTGACAACATCCTGAGAGATACAAAGTAACAAGGGATATATCTACAGACTGAAAGTTAAATAATCATTACTAATCTGCTATCTGTACCCAGCTGGGACAGAAAATGTCTGTTTACACTTTCACTTATTTACACTTATTACACAGATTGCTCCAACTAGCAACTGAAAACAAAAACAATAAGCCCACCACTGTGTCATTCATGACACCAAGGTTACACACTTGAATGGTATTTTAAGTCATTGAGTCCCAGACAATATTATGTTGCCTGTACTTGAGTGCATACTCTTTCCAATAGGTTGAAATCGTGCAGGGTTAACTTGTATCGTGGAAAGTACACAACCTTAAAACATGTTGTTGTATTCTTGTTCTTGGTTATAGTAGCTTACTACACCTGGAATTAACATGATTATAATGTGTAGCAATGAGGAACATAGCTTGATGGTAACCAAATGTCATTGGGAAAGTGGTTTGCTGATTTGAACTTAGCAGTTCTACAAAGCCCTGTATACTACAGCGAGGTGACCAGATGCCCAGATTTCTGGGGACGTTCCCCTTATTTTCATGGACTGTCCTTGAATTGACCTCATATTTCATGTACTATCACTGATCATTCCCAAGTCAGAATAATATTAACTTCAAGTGGAAAAACTTTTCCAGGTTTTATAGAATGTATTGCAGAAATCTCAGAAACTTGGACATTTGACTATGATTCTTGAAACATAGCACCACATTACATTAGCTAGGCATTAAATTGCATGTTAAAATTTGAGCGTGGGTGACCAGTACTTGACTTCCTAGCATATTGTGGGGTAATACTGATGATCATTAAAACCACAGCACTGGTAATTTACCTGAATTAGCTTATTTTGTTGGGTTGGGGAAGAGAGGTTTAGGGATTGCACAGGGTGAGGAAGGGGGAAGGTACAGTAGGGTGGAAATAATATCCAAAAGAAATGTAGCTCTCTGGCTTCATAGAACAGCTACAAGTCCAGTAAAGTGTGTCTGATGAGCCCAGCTGTTGCAGAAATTAACCTTGCCTTGGCAATTTCCAGCTAATGGAAACCACATTACACCCACTCTCCATGAAGTCCTTTTCACACAGTCAATCCATGGATTATTGGCAAAGTTTCTTTAGCATTGTGCCAATAATATCTCTTTTCAAAGGTTGGTATTTCTGGTCAATAAGACCTACAAAAAGTGCAATGCATGAATAAATTTGTGGCATGCACTGTTGTTGTCAATGGACTAGTAGTGTACACACTGCAGCAAGGGGATACTCCCTGCTTAAGTACAGTACTACTACTTGAGAAGATGTTAAATAGCTCTGTATACAGTACAGTAGCAGAAGGTAAAAGGGGGACTTGTGACACCTCACCTGATGTGACACCATCATGATCACCCCATCATGGCCATCGATGATCCCATGGTTACAGTGTCAATGTAAGGGTGGGACTGGGGTTCAGATGTGGTGGATGAGGTTGTTTGAATTTCTTGCTCAGGCGGTTTGTTGGGTGACCTTTTTTAAGAAGAAGTATCAAAAGATGGTGACATTTGAGTAGCTGTAAGTACTGTGAAAACCCGCAGATGACTCTCTTGACTTTGTCAAAGTTGTGTCAGAATGTAGTTCGGATTGTCATCAAGGATTGGGAGATACTGAGGAGGGGGTTTGCAAGGGGTTCCTTCCAGACCATGATGAACTCTCAACTTGGTAGTGAGGGTAGTTTGTGTTTTATGGTAGTCTAAACTGTACCTGATTTGGGTATATTTACAACATGTTTGTGTATAATTGTCAATGTCACGGACCTACAGTATGTACCTTATGCCTTTTGTGCAATTATAATAAAATAATAATAATTAACATTTATATAGTGCCTAATACAAAAATTTCTAAGCCCTTAACAAAGGAAAATAGAAACAAAGCAAGCAAACAAGGAAAAAAGAAGAAACAATTTAAGCTGTCAGTGGAAAAATTTCAATTATGAGATCAGTAAATCGGGGTCATCTATAGTCCAAGTCGAGGGCCTGGCTTTTAAGAATTGTGATCATTCAGTTGGTCACCACTTTTTGTCGTAGTGTATTTCCGGGAAGTAGAAACAACGTTTACACACTTGTGTACTAAAATTATCTTGCCAAGTTAAGGCCTTGTAAAGCCCTTATTTTCCTATCCAAAAGGGAAAAAAAAAAGATTAACTTGCATCCTTATATTTTGTGAAGGTCATTTCAAACCCCAAAATGAGAAAACAGATCTATTTATAGAAACGCTCAATTTTCATCATGTGAGGCTAAAGCATAATGTGTCAGCAACCATTTGAATCGATACCATCACGCAGATAGCACTGCTAACATCATGCCAAGCACATGTTTGTATTAATCATGTGATTACTACCTTGAACTTCTGACTCAATAGATGCAGTTAAATCCCTCAACTGGGAATGACCTACAGTTAACACCGTTGCTTCATTGGTAGATCAATCCAGTAATTCGTTGGCTCATTGTCAAATGCTACATTAACACACACTGTACTGTATGTGCAAATTCAAATCCACGGTCCCACACAGTGAACAAACCTGTGCAAAGTCAAACCCATTGCCCCACACAGTAAAACAAACCTGTGCAAAGTCAAACCCATGGCCCCACACAGTAAACCAAACCTGAGCAAAGTCAAACCCATGGCCCCACACAGTAAACCAAACCTATGAAAAGTCAAACCCACGGTCCCACACAGTAAAACAAACCTGTGAAAAGTCAAATCCATGGCCCCACACAGTAAACCAAACCTGAGCAAAGTCAAACCCATGGCCCCACACAGTAAACCAAACCTGTGAAAAGTCAAACCCACGGTCCCACACAGTAAAACAAACCTGTGAAAAGTCAAATCCATGGTCCCACACAGTAAACCAAACCTGCTATCAATATGAAATGTTATGAATCATCACTACATAGTGATTGTAGAATCCACCAAAAAATTACAACATTTGTATTTTGTGCTCCTATTGTACATAAATATGCTGTATTAGCCCCAGATTTGCTAGATATTCAAATATGATCACCTTAAATGGTCAAAATTCTTAAACTGATTTCATTACATCCTTCAAAGAAATTTTCCTCACTGGGTCATTCTGTCATCTTGTGTGTTCCTTAAAAATGTCTGAGAACAATTTGGAGAGTAAAGACTGCCAGGAAAGTACTCTTGAAAACTTCTAGCAATTATACTGTATTGTGCTATAATTTGGGGCCTATAGAGGCTACCTTTAAGGTGAAGGAAAATATCTAATTTCAGCTAACCAAGAGGTTGAAGATTTGCAAAGTACAATTAAAGGTGATTTCTGACAATTAAATACAGGCAGTAAGCTGAAGTCAGTTAATCAATTTTCACCAGTTGACCTGAACAATAGGTCAACCATTATCTGATCATCTGTAGATGTAGTGACAGAAATTGTCACAATATTTTCGAACTGGTAGAAATGGGATGTTTATTCTGGTGGCAGACTTCATGTGTTAGTGGTAATGACAAACTTGACAAAACTGCTATGATCTCCAGGGAGTAAACTGGTTCCTAGAGCTATTGGGTCACTGATAATGATCTTGTTGACAGTTTTCTGTTTATAATCCTTCCTGTAAACAAAAGATGACTTAGAAGAATTGGGAATTCCCAAGTAGTAGTTCCCTCATATAACATTCTGCAAGATATTTATAAAGAATATATTAGAATAATTACACTTTTTGCAATCTTGTTCTGCATATACTGTCAAGGCAAGTAACCACTGAGAGGGTCTTTATGTTTCTCGAACAATGAATGGTTCAAAAGTTGTTCATTTTGTTACTTTGAAAGATCTATACTGTTTGGAGGTTTGAGTTGAAGAGAGACAGGAGAGCTGCTTGTAAGCTAACAGCTGTATCTCTACTTAGTACTACTGTAGCAAGGATCTTTGTAGGAATACTTAATTTGACTTTTGAGATCTGAGTTGATTAGAAGGTATTTACCGCAACGTGAAGTAAAATGGAAATGATTCCGATTTTCTCAAAGGTGGCCAGATGAAGATCTTGATTAAACTTTTGTAAGCTTAAACAACTACAGTAGATTGTTTTGTAGCCTTATAAGTTGCGGCATTGTACGCTGGGAATTCTGGAATAAAAATAAGAGCAGTTAAATAATACATGTTTAAAATTGATCATATTTGGACAGGTCACTGCAAAATTTGGAAGTTTAATATGGAACAGTTCGTGGATTGTTCAGGTGTCTTCATGTACACTTTCATGATAAACCAAAAGAAAGAGATCGAAAGCAAAGAAATGAATTCAGTCTGTACCAGAAGATCACGTGTAATTCATAATCTTGAACTGATTTGTACACAGTGCGCGCCTTTAGTTCAGTTTACATTGTTCTTCTCGGAAATGCGTGAACTTGAAGTCACTTTCATGTCACAACTAAGCTTTCACTTGCCGTTCTGTACTTAGTTTCGTTAGTTCAACAGAAGGTGGGACTTCCCCTCCGAAGGTTACGTTTGCTGATAGCTAGGTGTGCAAAGCAATTGGTCCAAAAAAGCAACATGTTTAACTTTTATTGAAAGTGAAACAGCACTGTCACTACTGTATATATGAAATTGGGGAGAGGCAGAGGGGTGGGGGGGGTGAGGAGAATGTTTATTTGCCATAAGATTTCCTACAGATGCTGGATCTAACAATAACTTGGTCATAACAATGTCTTCAATCAAGTTTATTTCATATTTTGCAGGTCCTCTTCACCACCAAATGTAAAAGAGCAAGAAAAACGTGTTCGCAGAGAAATCGCCAACAGCAATGAACGCAGGCGTATGCAGAGCATCAATGCTGGTTTCCAGTCTCTTCGCAACTTATTGCCGATACCAGATGGAGAGAAATTAAGCAAGGTGAGTGGATTAATACGAGGCATCTCAGCCCAAGTGGTGAAGTTTAGACACTAAATTCTAGCTATAAAAATGTTGTTCCTCTACTACGCTTGTCAATCTGCGAAACGTTGAAACTATTTCAGATGCTTTTCGTAATTTTGATTCAAGAGATGATTAAAAACATTTTTTGTTTTTTTTGAGATATGATTGGAATACTTAATTTGTAAAAGATGACATGTATTCATTGCTCTGTGTTTTTCTCCGTTGCTATGCAGGCAGCCATCCTGCAGCAGACAACCAACCTGATCTACCGGCTGGAGCAGGAGAAGACACAGCTCCTAAATCAAATAGCTGGCTTGAAAAGAATGATTCGAAAGGGAGGGGAGATGGATCCAGACTCCCCGGGGGTCAAGAAGCGGAAACGTAACGACAGTATGATGGATGAGGGCATCGGAAGTCCAGAAGGCATAGAAGAGTCTAGCGTAAGTTCGTACTTGTGAAATATATATACCGTATCTTCCAGTAAAGGATCTAAAGGAATAATTCCTGCCTTTAAAAGCTCCCCCTTGCCGAACCAAATCCAGTTCAACTTACAGCCTACTGGGTCAGAGAAAACTTGAACATTTTGGAATTGGAGCACATGGTATCCTGGGTGGTTTGAAATTATTCTTTCGCAGGTTGTCTAATGACATAATTTATGTGTGTGGACAAGTAGGCCTTATTCAGTTAATACAGTAGTCATATATGCAAGGGCTTCAATATAACTTGATTCAGTGTAATAACACTAACAAGATGCCCGCCTGGAGCTGATTAAATTTGACGTTTGGCAGAGTATTTGTGGATGTATTCAATTTATGATATCTGATCAGAAAGGTTGGATAATTATCTCAGGACATAAACAACGAAGGTCAAGCAACCAAATTGACTGTTTGTCCCCTGAGCAAGGTATTTATTGGTTGTCCTGAACAATAATTTAGCCGTCTCTGAGGATTGGATTAGTAAGTCAAGAAAGGGGGGGGGGGACCTAGCTTTGGCAAAAATGTATGCATTAATTATTATGGGAAAAATTGACCATCAAGAAACATAATTGTGTATTTTTGAGTAGTGTGATGTCGTCAAGAATCTGACAGAGCTTGGTCAGAATGTGAAACAAATTTAGAAAGAAACCCCAAAATGTATATTTAAATGATGGTAGCCAACTGTAGGTGGCTGTCAGAATGGGCTGAATGGAACTTTGAAGCATACATTTTCATGGAGCAGTAGTCTGGATCAAATTCGGGGCATATTCAGGATGAGTGAAATGTGTTTGTCATTACATCTAAGAGTCATAAAAGGAAAATAAACATTGTTTGATGTCACAGATGAGACCACCTACAATATGCATTGAATTCTGTGAAATGTTGTTATTGGATTATTACCCAACCCATTGTAGTTGTTGAGTTTTATTTACAGTACTTTGGTGGGAATTAGAAAATTTCTAAACTATTTTTGTTTTTTGCTGTTTTGGTGTAGATGGAAGAAATGCAGAAAAGCATACTGGAATTGCGGTCTCAGCTGGACAGAGAACGCCAGTATCGCAAAGTGCTGGAGGATAAGAATAGGGTCTTAGAGGCAAAGTTTTACCCGGAGAAGCTCAAACAGCTGACAAGACAGGTGAGGAGGAGTCATTGGCAAATTGCCTTCGTAACTATAGAAACAGTTGTTTATCAGTAGCTATGACAACTGTTGTATAAAGTAACTATCAGGCCTTCATAAATGCTTGCCAACTTGCCAACGCTTGCCAACGCCTGTGGCGAATAGTATTTCTGTTTTTGTGAATAGAAACTGCACCAGGCTCGACATTTTGTCGAATGATCGGTGGGTTGGTCAAATCCTTAATAGTATCAAGACTATTGAACATTGCAAACATTTCACAGTATGATGAAAGCAATACCTAGGCAAACTTGAAACTAGTTTTAACTGAGTTTTGTCAATAACCAATCTCAATGGGAATCAACCGTGTAAAATAGTTGGCTATCTGTACGTGGAATGTAATTCGGGAAGTTTTTCCTTCCATTTGTAATCATCTTTCAAATCTAACATTACCATTTATAACCGGGAATGGGTTTCACCACCTACGAAGCACATAGTGTGTTTTGAAAAGCATTCAAAAACAGGTTGTGTTCACTGATATGTAAACTAATAAGAAACAGTTTGTTGATCATCGTAAATCAAGACGGTTTGGTTATGCTCAGGCAACCCTGAATCAGTCGCATATAGTACTAGCAGCCCGAGTAGACTCCTAAGTGGATATCCCTGTCTGGCTTAAAGGAAGTATAGTTTACATGAGCGAGGAATAAACATTTCATCTGTCGGGAAGGATGTAGTGTTGTTTCATACTAAAATGACATTCAAAGGTTTCACTGTAAAAGTATACATGCTGTCACCCATGTAAGAAGTACATTATTCAGTGAAAATAATGTAAAATATATTCATGACGTTAGAGGGCCAGTAATTAGTACTTCAGAAGCTTTACATTCAGTTAGACATAACTACAAATAAGAAGGGTTACCCTTGATGTACAGTTATCTGCTATATTGTTGATCGTGTGTCATTTATGCAATTAGCTTATGTAGCATTTACGCAGGGAGGGCCTTGCTCTCTAAGCCACCATACCATGACCAGGTACTAGACACCCCCCTCCCCCCCTCCCTTCAATCACAGAAGTGGAAGGTTGTAGGGACTCTCATTAAAGTGGGAATACAAAATGGTAGCATTTGATGGTGTAAGCTGTCAAACTTTTTTTTTTCTTATAACACAATGTCAAAGTCAGCGGACTTAGTTTAGCATACAATGAGATGTCAGAAATTCTTCTACTGGATCATGAAGCGTTCTAGTTTGAAGGTCATGAAAGTGTTCTTATATCATGGATAAAAACGGAGTGAAATTCTTAGCCTAGAATCAGGTCTCCTTAACAATCGCAAATTTATGCTAATTTTAGAGCTAGCTTCTCTCTGTGACGGGGCAAGTAAATGGCCACCCAGAGACTGGCAATTAGGTGGAATCTCTCCGGTTGAATGGCACAGTGCCAAATGATAACTTTCGTAGAGATTGCCCCTTTGAGTGTGTTCGTTTGTATGTGAGATTCTTGATTAAAGCTGCATATACACTATACAGTTGGTGTTTAATTTTCCACTTGTTGGCGGGGCTGTACTGTGGCGTTAAAGTCAAGACAGTGTACCCCAAGGCACAATCTGTGACTTTTTTCCACCAGACTTGGACCAAAACATAGAATAAGGATTAATCATCAACTTGCAAACTTGTTTGCGATGAAGCTTCCAAACATGTTACTCGCAGCTCTCCTTATCCTTTGCCTCCCTCCACGCACATGTTAATACCGACCGCCTTTCAAATGAATGACAGTTCTGAGTATTGTCTATCTGCTTCAAGCTATTATCAACAACTAATGCCATTCTCGACGACTATCTTTATCACTGTCAGTCTTCCAGCTCTCTTCAAACATTTTGTAAGCTTTACCCATGTTTTTGTTTCTTATCTTTAGTTGACCATTATCTTTGTTATCTTTGCACAGATACAAGTCAAAGAGGAAGTCGTAGTAGAAGATTCCACCAAATCTACCAGAGAATACAGACTGGAAGAAATTCAAGAAAGAGAACGGCTCCAATTAGAAGAGCAAACCCTTGCTGCTGCGGCAGCCGCCCTGGAGAGTTGCTCCGCCGGTGCGAACAACACCACCATCGTCAGCTGTACACAACCTACCACCACAGCAGCTATCAGACAAAACCTAGAGACCATCTACAAAGCCATCAGACACGTAGAGGGAGCCACACCGGTCCAGACGCCCAATCCTACTCCAACTCCAGAGGACGAGAGACGGGAGATGGAGGAGGGAGAACCTGAGGGCAGTATAAGAGTGATCCGTCAAGTAGAGGATATAGAAGCTAGTGTGCACGATGCCGGTAATGACCGACAGAGGATAAAAGTCCAACTGGTTCACCCGCTTCACATGTTGACCACTCGACCGACGAGTATAACTGTGTCATGATGACCTGCGGTCACACGTATCTTAGGTAGACCTTCCTCTGTATATGTTACTTATTCGTGAAATCCTTTTTCGTACAGTCAGTGTCCTAACAGCTTGTCCTAAAGTCTGGAAGCAACTTGCGATACGGGTATTATTCAAAAGGGCTTATTTCCCCCCTTCCCCTTCATTCAGCACCCTATAATTTTTTCATGGCTGGTAGAGCTCAAGGAGTCTCATCAGATCGACTCTCCCGTTTTCCTGTATCTTCATTTTGCCATGTAAAAATGATCCTTATACCCTTTCTTTCCCTTCTTCTTGAATGTTTAGTTTCAAAGAAACGAACGTGTAAGTGGCAGATGGCCCCCAAACAAATGAACATCATATCAAATGTGTACAAAGAACAGTGATAGGAAATGGTGGCATTGTGCAATATTAACAGTAAAAAAAAGGAATTTAACCAGACCGTATATGGTGACACGGTTCATTCTAATTACAGAGCTGGAAATTGGCAGTGATTGTCAGCTCATTACCACTGCCAGTCAGTGATAAGGGAGTTAGCTAAAAATATTCAAAGAAGTTTGATGGAATGGCATAGGCAAGCGGGTGGGGATTGGGTAGCAGGGTGATGGGGTAGCAGGGTGATTGGATAGCAGGGTGGAGTCAAGGAGCAATTGGTTGCCTTTCATGATACATTTTCAGGTTTTCAGTATAAAGTAGGCAAGTTGTGTCCAATCTGCTGTTATATTAGCATTTCACTGCTGTTGCATCATCATGCGTTGTTCCAGTAAAGAAGGACGGAATCAGTTTAAGTTTGTCGTTAGTTTAGACCCACAGTCACTATGTTCCTTAGTGGCTTAATTTCCAAGTTCACTGTAAGGACCGTTTTTTTCGTTGTTTTGTTACACATCACTGCCAGACTGAAAGTATGATACCAAACCCTGAAGATATGTCGTACACACATACAGTATATGTGATATTAAACTTTAGAAAGAGAAAAAAAAACATGTGTGTTGACATTGTTGTTATTGCATAGCAGTCTGAGTACGGGCTATCTTTTACTAAAGTTTGGTTACATCAGCCAATCTTTTGCTGTCTCACTTTGTAGGTTCCTTGAAATGATTACCAAATTGCTAATGACAATGTGAGGACAAGATCAGAATAACATATCACCTCCTTAGGTTTCCTTTAGGTTGTCTTAAAGGCATCATAATTAGGTCATTTCAGTCACCAGGTGTAGTACTACACATTCATGTCAATGATTTTTTGGTGCACAGCTCCCCCCCCCCTCCCACCCCCCTCCATATGTAGTAGTGGGGCTATGACATTGACAAGTGTAATTTTTGGTAGATGACTTAATGATTGGAAGTTGTCAATTCTTAGTTATCCGGTTAACTCAGTATTGAATCGAAGCCATGGATAGCGAGGTGTAACGGTTAACAGCTGTGGGAAGGTTTCTCAAGTTCCTACTCATATCCTGTATGTGTACAAATAAGAGGATGCTTTTGATTTCCTACCAGGGGTCAAAGGTTAACATTTGTTTGAGGTGCATACCCTTAGTTAGTCAGCATCTTCATGAGTGGTCTTGCTGGTCAATCTCTGGGCCCACCATGTCTGTGAGAGTGTCCACATAAACTGACAATATGTAGTATATGGGAGGCGAATGTTTTCACTTTCTTTGCTTGGTGACACACTCATGATTTTTGACAAGACCTCATAAAGCATAAAGTGTTTTGTGACAAAACATGGAAAATAAGGTGTCCATCGCTGTTAACTGCGTGCAGCGATTCTGATCAGCAGTGCTGTTTTGTCGTTACAATTTATTCTCCCTTGTGTGATCTAGAAGAGTAGTGAAGTTGTGCATTGTTTCATTCTAGAAATCGGGTCAATTTCCTGAGGCTCAAAGGTTCTATTCTGCAACCTGTTTACACTTAAGTACTGTAGTGTAATATTGCTTAACCTACAACAAGGTTCAGTCATGTCAAGGTGGAAGAGCGCTCCCATTCTGTATCTCTGTCAGGGTAATAATGATAGTCATGGATTTTGGTCAATTCTGGTATCTTTTGTAATATAAAGTGAACTGTAAACAAGGTACATCATATTTATAAAGCATTACTGCCAAATAATGTCTTTTATATATATGATCTCGTGGGTGTAGCCAACTGTAAGAACATTCCATTCCTCTCTATAGGGGTTGTAAAATAATACTAAAAACTGTGTTCCTGTTTTATATGGAAACTACAAAAAGAAAAAAAAAGGGCAAAATATAAAAAAAAATAAAAAAAAGGGCAGAGTATTGTGGCAAAGCCAGTGCTGGGTGATTCACAGTAATGGTTTGTAGACATCAGCATTAAATGCCAACAAAATTAATACTAATTTTTTTTTTTTTTAATTTTTTTTATATTTTCATTAAGAGATAAATAATTTTAAGAAATAAGAGAAATATGTCTGTTTTAGTGTAACGTAAGAAGTTAATGCACCTTGGTTAAATGAGGAAGGTTTCAAGCCATGCAAGGGAGGGAATACCACAAGCAGCTTATCGTAGATAATACGATCGACCGTCTGCTAATCTAACAGTACCATATGATTTTTGTTTGTACCATTTAATAAGTAATTTTTATGTTCAGAGAAACATGCTTAGGAAATGACCGTTTTGCAAGTAGTAAGTCTGTTAGTTTTCAATCCCTGAATGGGTTGGACATTGCAATTTATATTAATTGTGTGATACATACATGAATAATAAAGAACGGCTGTTAACGTTCAAACCAGAACACATTGAGTGGTGTCCAGTTGAGATGGTTTTCATAGCTCCATGCTAGACTGGTTCCTTTAGACCTAGCCGACCATCCTTAACTCTTCGTTTATTTGAGTGGGTTATTATGGTTTTCTTTCAAAAACATCAGTTTGATCACAATGAGCTTGCCCATTGACATCTTGTCAGCGAAATAGAGAATTTTTGTTAGAGTTTGTTTTATATAGTTCCCAAAGTTATAAGGAACAATTGCATGTGTGCCAACAGTATAACAGTTATTACTAAAAGATAGTAACCTATATTTGAAATTAATCCACCTGAAAATTATAAGGCCAGATAAACTTAGAATGCAGTGTGTTTGCAGCATTGAATCCAGAGATATTGCCCAGCCAAGATCCAAGAATGATGCAGCTCAATGGCTTAAACTGTTCAAGTTACATTTCAAATCAAATTTGATATGTATTTTGATCAAACATTCAGTTGGGGCTTGCATGTAATTAATACTAATATCAGACTCAAGGTTGGGGTGCAAGATGTGAGTAGAATTGTTAAATAGTTCCTCCTTAAGGTACTGTCAGATAGGAAGCTGTAGCAGCTGAAAAATCACCTGCAGCAAAGCTGAATCAGTATCAAACAATAGGTATTGTCTTAGCATGGCTGCAGCCTCTCCTGCAGCAAAGCTGAATCAGTATCAAACAATAGGTATTGTCTTAGCATGGCTGCAGGATGCTGCAGCCTCTCCTGCAGCAAAGCTGAATCAGTATCAAACAATATGTATTGTCTTAGCATGGCTGCAGGATGCTGCAGCCTCTCCTGCAGCAAAGCTGAATCAGTATCAAACAATAGATATTGTCTTAGCAAAGCTGCAGCCTGCTGCAGCCTCTCAGGAACCTACTCTTTGACACATGTGATCTTGGCATGGAAAAGCTTGGACAGGGTTTTATTTGCTTCAAAGTTTATCACATTTGAATGATAATTTTTTGTCAAATATCACCAAAGATTGAAATGCAGATTCAATGCAACATGACTCAATACTGAAGATAATTGGAAGTTTTACTAAAAATGGACAAAAAAAAAGAAGAAGGATAATAATTGGATGTGTATAGTTTGTATAGGATATTAGCTATGTTGTATTCATCATAAGATATGAACAACTAGAAAAACAGTAATTATTTCCAAAGATTTACAGTTGTATATGTATGGCCAGGAAGTCTCTATCAACATAGTTTTATTTTTGCAGAATCGAAAGCAATTATATCAATTTGTACAGAAATGACGCATTGTCGTGCTTGGTTGTTAATACCATTATGTACATTGTGTTCAGAACTGTTCAAAAATGATTTCATTTCAGTTTTTTTTTTTTTCATTATTCAACTTTTGGGTTACATTTAACCAGATAATGTTTTTTTTTTTTTTTTTAGTTAATTAGGGCATACTGTTGCTTTCATTGTTAATTTATTTTTTGTTGTCCTGTTAGGTCTCTTGGTATGACTATTAGCTTCTGTAATGAATTGTTTTTGAACACCTCTTGCCACTTCATAGAAAGGTATCATTCCACCTAATTGCTGCTTATGCTGGCCTCCATGTCCGGCATTTCTGAGAGAAAAATGTAAAGCAGAAACTAAACGATGGATGTTTGATATAACATTTTGTCCCCTAAGACTAGGCCTCTTATGTATGCTAGTATGTGAATTAACATATATGCATATGTATTTACCACTGTACAAACAATGACGATTTCATAACACTTTATGTGATCTTTGTATCGAAATTGACTTAATTTGTTCATTTGTATTATCACCAAGAGATATGTGACCTAGAGATGCCACAAACCTTGAAAAATGGTTCCTTACTAGTAATTCTAATTACTAGTAATATAATTGATGTGTGAAAATGAGAAACCGTAACTCCATACGAAAATGCAAAGGGGCAAAATTGGAGGGAAAAAATGCTTGTGGACATTTCCAGTTGTTTGGAGGCAATAAGTTTCCCTTTCATTGTGATTAATAGGATGATGGGTTGCATAGACTTTAGGATAGGATAGTAATTAGTATAATGATTTATGTGGTAGTAAGCGTAATGTTTCTCTTAAGTCGATTACTTGAAGTCTTCAGTGGACTGTCATTTTCAGTTGTTTCTTTTCATTTCTGTTCCATCTGTCCTTCTTGTTGAGGTTTCTTGGAGTGCTTAGCCCATCTGTTATCTTAAAGCAGCTTTGTTGTTCTGTATTATTTGAAATGAAACTATTCAAGCTAATGTCCTACTGGATTTAAGTTACAGCATGTAACTTAATTGTGTTCATCCCTTCCAACTCATTTCAAGATATGATCTAATATATATCTGCAAATTATCAAGATACTTAATTTATTGAAACAATGGTCATTCAATGGACATATCCTCCATGCCGATCTGTTCAATGGACATATCCTCCATGCCGAGCGGTTTCTTTGATGTAAGTGAATCAAACCATACCTGTCAAAGACACCCATATATTTAAATTAACCAACACTGCTTATCAATACAAGCTGGTATATTAACACTCCATATTGTAGTACAAAATATTAACGCATGTATACATACAGACAGTGGCTGTGATTGCAGTTATCAACAACAAGTTACATCATCATCATCGTCAACAAACCGTTTAATTAGTTACACAGCTTTTTGATATATTAAAAGAACAACATAAACAAAAGCTCAAGGAATTTAATTTCAAAATACCTTGTCTTTGATGGGCTGACCTTAGTAAGATAGAAAGCACACTATACACCTGCTCGTAAGTTGGAACTCTTGTCCTGTATTTCACTTTTCCTATTCGTCCTCGTCCTAATTGGAAGTCTCAATTTGCTAATAAATGACTCGGGGGAGAATCTATCTCTGTGATGAAATATTTTGACCGATGAAAGCTTTCATATACTTGGGAATTAACCGACTTATATCCGAATGTCTACAGACATATCATATATATATTCTTATTTTATTCTTTTTTTTTATACATTGGTTCATTGTATCTCTACACCGATATGTAAAATATTGTATATAAACTGTAAACTTCTCTAAGTTATGTTGTATATTGAATGTACAGACAGCATGATTTTCTTTTCCAATTTTTTTTTATATTTGAAAAGTTTCATGTATCGATATACAGCTTGGTGGTTTTGTTCTCATGACCCAATTAGTAGGGTCTATAATTATTATTTATTTGTTCTAGTGTTATAATTTCAACTGGGTCGGAACCCAACAAAAGATATTCACCTTGGTCTAGACTTTTAACAGTCTGCAGAGAAATTGATTGAGGTCCTGAAGGAGTTAGACACTCCTACCTAACGAGAGCAAGAGAGGGGGGTTGTGAGGGGAAGGAGATAGGGCCGGCTGCGGCCCCTTGGAGCAGGGATTAGGGTGCCAGCAAAAATGTGGGATGAAGAATATTGTATGTTTTCATAATAATATACCAAATTATTACTGAAGGCTTCAAACTTGGAGAGGGGCTGGTGACATAACTGTCTCTTTACCTAGCTCTCGACACCACCGAAGTTAGGTAGAGGGGTGACGAGGAGTGGAATGATGAGACGGATTGGGGGGTGGGGTGGGGGGTGAGGTGACATAGAGCAATCAGGAGCTGGAAACAGTTTATGCTCTGATGAATATTCAGGATCAATGACATTCTTTAATCTCGTTTGAACCAATTCTAAATTTTTCTTTGGGTTAATGGTGCTTAAAAGGACTTGGAATCAACACTACTTTCCTTCCATGTATAGGCAAAATAGATCATACAAAATATCAAATGGAAGAATGATTTGGGTGGAAATGTGGACATTTTATAATACAGATAAAATCTATCAGTCTCAAATAGAAGGTTTAGATTATGTGCCACTGATAAAATGTTAGTACTTTACCTGTTGGGTTTTCTGTTCTGTTGAAAGTATACATAGTATCTATTGGTGTTTGTCCTCAAGTGTGTTCATTGTTGTCTCTGTGAAGATTCTAGAAAGAGTCAGAATTAAATAGAATTCAGAAACAGAATACCATGCCTCTTTGTTATTTCTGACAGTTTTGTACTCTTGTTTATAATGTAACAGATGCCTCAACTAGATGGTGGAAGCCTCTACCTGCACCAGTGGTACATAGATATGATGATGGAAGGGTGAATTTTCTTCTGTATTGATTTAAAGGTTGGGGAATGAAGGTAGTGTAGGGACATTGGTACAGTATGGAGGTAACCAGGATTCCTCATGGATATGTCACAATGGTAATGAACTGAAACTATGGGTCAATAGTGAAGTCGATATACAGAAACCCTAAATTTGACAAGTCCAATTATATTTAACATGGACTGTTATCTTATTTGGTTACTTTCAGTGAGGGAGCATCTCCCTCCCTCCCCCACCCCCACCCCCATCTCTCACATAAACGCACAATTTTCAAAGCAATGATTTACACGGTGAAAATGGTGCTACAACCCCGTTAAAATCGTGGAAGTCATGGTGTACGGATATTGGAAGTAGAGGTCGCTATGGCACAACGTCTTTAATAGACGAACGTGTGTACAATCCATGGTCCTATATGGAGATTTAGGGAAGCCCAAGGAAGTTCCCATACGAAATCGAAGATCAGTAGATCCAGCAGGGGGTGGGTGGTGGATAATAGGCGATCAAAGCAGACAATTTTAGCAAAATTATGAATTTAAATGAATTGATTTAAATGAATTTAGTGATCATGTACATGATCCAATAGGCGATTGTTATCGTCCAAGAGAGAGAAAGAGAGTGTGATTTGCAGGAGTAACAGTAGATCATATGGAATGGAAAATGATGTGTGCGGGTAGAAACATATTCCTGCCTCTATACTTTCAAAAGTGGGGGATCCCTCTGTCGGGGCCTGTGCCCTTTTAGAACGTCTCATACCACTCAATAGTTTGCAAAAGCATGTTACATGAAAATCCGGTGCTGTTATCAAATTCCATAATACGTTCGGCCTTGCAGCTTTATATGTTGCCTGATTAGATGTTTAAATGGCCGTGCACGGTATACCTGTCGCTTTTTCATGCGAAAGGTGTGTGTGTGTGTGGGGGGGGGGGGGG
>JAIPMN010000619.1:0-38138 GCA_020650975.1 Apostichopus californicus | reverse complement strand
AGGGAGTTGGGTGATGGGGATGCGGCTCAACCGTCAATTTGAAGAAATTCTCCATTCAGAAGGGCGAAGGCGGAAACTACGTAGAACTGTCGATGAGAGTATCGCGTTTTGTATGGTGGCCGCCAGTTGTGTGACCAATTACAGTATGATCTTTTCTTCTTGTCATTCAATAAGCTAGACTGATCTTCTCCTAGTTGGTCCATCGCTTGGGAAGATATGTAAGTACAGGTAGACACAAATTAAAACAGGTAGAATAAAAACAAAGAAATGTCAGATGGCCCAGACACAAAAGATCACCTGGTTCGAATCCCGATCTAGCAATGAATATTTTTTGCTCTTTCCATTGTTTTAAAGATATCAAAATCCGCGACCCAACCAGGCTGACTTACCTCAAGCTGCTGATTGGCAGAAGACAACAAGGACCCAATCACGGAACCTGCAACGCTACACATAAAACAAGGAATGTTGCCATTTTGTACTCAAGAACTTGCGGAAAGTGATATATCTTGTCAAAATGTCATAACCTGACAAGTAACAACCCAACATATTTTGACCATACTCGGGATCTCGACTGCCATTCTACGGAAGCGTAGGAGACGTTTTGATGAAGTACAACAACTCGTCAATATGACAAGAAGTTGACACTCGACGTTTTGACGACATCATACCAAATCGTCAAAAAAAAAGACGTCAAAAATCTGAAAATTGACGTTAAATTGTCGAAAGACGTACCGTGGTACGTAATTGTACAGTGTGATTGACAAAGTTCTCTGTAATTGCACTGTTTTTAAGCAAAGTAGAAGATAGCACCTTGAATACTCAAAGTTATTTTCAAGAATTATATGCAAAGGCAAGTCGTGAAATCGACGAAAAAAAAATAATTATTTGATTTTTTGTGACGCCTTATAATTTTTACGCAGTAAAAGTTTACTTCTATCAAGTCCTTTCCGGACTTCCGTAGGTCAATGTCATCGGATTTCAAACTCTTGCGTAATAGCTATCGCAAAATGTATAATAACACCAAAGGTTGTATACATAGGCTAGCCAAGATTCTGTCATTACAGTAGGGAATGTCATGTGCACGATGTACGTGGCCTAGCAGAGAGCAACAAAAAGACTGGCCCTGACTTTTGAGCTTTGCCTCATGTTTCTCTTCTACTCCAACATAAAGTGCACGAAGAGAATTAATTAGAGACAAAGGTATTTATATATAAAGCAAACTAAGGTTACATTACAAACTTTAGTTTGTCAATGTCACATGCCTAACACTGTACAGACAGGGAGAGGCATAGGGTAGGCCTTTACTACTAGGCAAAGCCTAGGTTCAGTAAGGCTATGCCAGGCAAGGCATGTACTTGGACAAGTTAGGTATCTTAGGGCTAAGTTAGGCCTTAACGTCATAATTGCACAAACGTTCATGTAAGCTACTGTTTAATTACAGAACACCTAGCAACTCTTGAATCTCATAGACTATTATTATCGAAATTTGATGTATATATAGGGATATAGTAAACAATGCGTATCCAGTGAAAACGTCCCTTTACCAAAACGTCCCCGCTTTTTTAAGACCAAAACGTCCCAGCTTTTTACCAAAACGTCCCCGCAGTCAAAACGTCCCCGTGAGTCAAACGTCCCCGCTTTTATAATCAGTTGGAATGCAAGTGTGGATGTTTTTAGTTCAAATCAAAGAGTAAGGATAAGTATAGTTTAGGTTGAAAACACAGTTTTTAGGAGTGGGAAGTGCCGGTTATGAGGGCGGAAACATTTTTGAGTATAATTTTCTGAGGTAAGATAATATAAATAGAAAAGGGAATGCAAGAGGGCTGTAGGGTAATAGGATTTTTGTAAACACGAGTTGGTTTCTGAATGAATATATACGATATTGAGGAAAGGGAATAAAAAAGATTTTTTGTTTGTTTACGTACAACAAGTTACTTTTGGAATAAGCGAGACGGCTGGATGAAAGTGATATATATTTTCCTACAGCACATACGTTTATTTTGTTTTTCTGAAGACACTTTATATTTTGGATTTTTGTGATTCTTTGCCTATTTTTCTACCCTTTTCCAGAATTTATTCTGCCTTCTTATTTTTTGATGGTCTAGAAGAATCCTTTTTAATTCCTCTTGTATGATATTTTTTGTTTTCCTTAATTCGTTAATTCACTGAAAAACATATAGCGTATCCCTTTTTCATACCAAATATAATTAAACGATATAGTCCTTCATGATTTATTTAGCGCCTGTAATCCAACTTGCATGTCGATAACTTAGCCAAATTATAACTTAAAATTAATATATATTCACAACTGTGAATGAATGTGATAGACGGGAACGTTTTGACTTACGGGGTACGTTTTGACCAACGGGGACGTTTTGACCAATGGGGACGTTTTGACCAAAAGCGGGGACGTTTTGACCAAAAGCGGGGACGTTTTGGTACGGGGACGTTTTGGTAAAGGGATGTTTTGACTGGTAAGCAAACAATGTACTGTCGTTCTTCGCAAGCTGGAATTGTGTGAGTGATAGATTGCCAGCGATACTCAGTCTATAAGGCCTTGTCTTGAGGCTTTAAGTCTTTCCAGTATCAGATAGTTGTTTCGTTACTTTCAGGAAACCTTAACAGTCATATTCCTATCTTTGGCATTACTTACCTTTTGTTGTTTTCTTAAAGGAAGATGAGGTAACACAGAGACATTCCTTGACTTACAATATGTCCGACAGTGATGACCAAGAAGATGAGATAACAGCCCTGTCTAGTATCTACGAAGAACGAGTCTTTACAGCAGCAGATGATAAAAAGGGAGGGCAGTTTGTAGTTAATGTGACTTTGCCAGAGAATTTCCACGTCCAGTTAGATGGGCCAGCTTGTGTCAGTGTTGCCCTGAAAGCAGGTACAGAGAACAATCAAAGTTGACTGAAGATTGGAAGAGTTGTACTGGTGCTTTTCATGTCAAATTGCAGTAGGATAAAATTCTATTACTTTATCCTGACATCAGTGTCAATTAGACAGTACAGTGGCATAACTAGGCTGGCATGGCTGGTGCAAACTCCTGGGACCTGGTGTCAAGGACCCAAGAAATATGACCACCAGTTGACTAAAGACAAGTTTCGAAATCAGATTTTATTCATTTTAAATTTCAATTATTTTGTTAGTCATCTTTAACACTGTTCAGTACAGTTCTTAAAGTTCTCTCCCGAATCCCGATATCCACCAAAATGAAAATTCAAATGCAATCCTGTCCTAAACAGAGAAAACCTGAGAGTGCGGCCTTGTCTGAGCATCTCAAGACGCCAAATATAATTACTTTATCACCCAAGCCCAAATGATGACTGGGATTGGGTGAACGTGGACTCTCCTTTGGAGGCCCATTTCTTCTGCTACATGGGTCAGGTTGCTCCTTCCTATGCCACTAGTACACTACATAGTTTATTGTATGTACTATGTGTTATGAACGAGAAACAACATTTTTTTAATTTTTGAAGCAGTATGTTTCATTTGATGGTAATCTTCAAAGTTTTGAAATCTGTCAAGTGTCAATGAAGAGCTGAGAGTTTGTCAAACAAGTTCTTGAATCATATCTAACTGCCAATTAATTTTATCACATCTTTCTATAAATATTTCTAATTGACTGCCATGTCACCAGTACATTCCATGCAAAATTGAAAACAAATGAAATTTCACATTATAATTAATTGTCAACTCGACTCCCCAAGTACGGAGAGACTTGCGAAGACTTTCTTCCTTTGCTGATACTTTGAAAGAATAATTCTTTTTTCTTTGTAGGAGTCAGACCATTCAAGAAGGATGAAGTACATCTGCTCCCTCTAGAATTCTTGCCCCCAATCATGCTTCACTTCCAATATCCTGCTGATTACCCATCATGCAAATCACCTCAATTTACTCTGTCATGTAAATGGCTTTCACCAAGGCAGGTTGGTACATTGAATCTCATGGTAGTGTCAACTCTCTCAAAGTCTATAGTTTTCCTCCTCTTTTACAAATTCTGAACACATTGCTTTACAGGATGCCTTGTGCACTGTATTTATAGAGCGTTGTGAACTGTAGCAATGTTAATCCTAACAAATTCACTAAGGTGACCTTTGACCTTTGGTTCTTGATATGAGATTGTTTTGACATGTGGGTATTGCCTTAGAACAGGTTTTTAATTTTGTGACATCTGATGTACGTACCATGTACGACTGGACATGATCACAGAGGTGCCAGATCACATTACAGGCAAAGTGACACTTTGAAAATTCATCCATTTTGGGTTTAGAACCAGACTGAGATAAAACACTCACATTTATGACAGATGCAAAGATTCTCAAGTTGGGCTGAACAAACTACTGATTGCTTGCATTATCTCGTTACCCACATTGTTTGTATATCGACATGTACAGAGATGAGACAAACTATATAATAGTACACCAAATGTCCCAAGATATGGGAGGGTCTCCTAGCAAGGAATAGAAAACACTATGACTATGCATGACCTGTTAATGTTGTCTAATGTCATTCTGATGACTAAGTATGACCTGTTAATGTTGTCTTATGAGTATGTATGACCTGTTAATGTTGTCTTATACCATTCTTATGACTATGTATGACCTGTTAATATTGTGATATGCTATTCTTATGACTATGTATGACCTGTTAATGTTGTGATATGCCATTCTTATGACTAAGTATGACCTGTTAATGTTGTGATATGCCATTCTTATGACTATGTATGACCTGTTAATGTGGTGATATGCCATTCTTATGACTAAGTATGACCTGTTAATGTTGTGATATGCCATTCTTATGACTAAGTAAGACCTGTTAATGTTGTCTTATGCCATTCTTATGACTAAGTAAGACCTGTATAGTTGTCTTATGCTATTCTTATGACTATGTATGACCTGTTAATGTTGTGATATGCTATTCTTGACAGATAACGAAGCTATGCTGTAATCTGGATGAGCTGTGGGAGGAGAGTAAAGGTGAAGTCATTTTGTTTCAATGGATTCAATTCCTGCAAGATGAAACCTTTACTTTTTTGAACCTTAAAAATCACCTTCAATTGGACTACTCCTATGTTCGCACCTTTGCTCGGAATGCATCGCTCAACGGTGGAAGAGTGGAAGCAATGTCTGACGCTCACGGTGGCAATGCCTCTGGTACCGAAGATGGTGAAGCACGGGTACACAGGGCGGAGGCTGATGGTGCAGTGTCAATGGAAAGTACTGACAAGAGAGCCATCCAGGATGTTGCATCTCTTACAAATCTAATCCAGTCTTTGGTTCATCATGATGTTGAAGAGAAGCAGCATGCATTTGATGTTGGTTTCTACCATTGTCAAATTTGCTTTGAGGAGAAGATGGGCACAGAGTGTCTCCGTTTCCCCCACTGTGAACATGTGTATTGTAAACTCTGTATCACAGAGTATTTCAACGTGCAGATTACCGACGGAAATGTCAAGGCTCTCACGTGTCCCGAACAGAAGTGTGAATCTCAAGCATCTCAAACTCAGGTGAGTAGACATGAGTTTTGTTACTGTATTGAAACAAGTTTTGTCTTGTATAATGTACAGCCTGACTATATTTGTTGTTGTCTATTCGCTGCCCACCTTATGATTGGTGGGAGTCCAGAGGTAGAATTCACAGCACAGTCTTCTCTTTGTGTCTTAACTTGTAAAACAGCTGCTATTGGTAAGTTTTCGGTTCTCCTTCAGGGAATAATTTAGTGGTCACATTTAATGGAACAGTTATGAGGTTAAAGGGTGTGAAGACTCGCGCAAAAAGAAACGTCTAATGCCGGTAATTTGACCTAGTTTCGAATGAGGTGTAACAGAAGTGTTAAACACTACCATCGATCCCAGAAAATACACACACAGCTTGCTACCGTCGGTAATTAGACACTAGTGTACAGTCAGTACATACAGCTGCGGTCAATACCCACAGCACAGTATACAATCGATACGATGGACATCTCAGCTCCAGCTAAAGATAACAATTAAGTTATCACGTTTCATTACTGTCTGCATTTTGTAGCGACACGAACAAAACGTCACTTGCAAGCAACAGAAAGTTAACTTTTTCAGATGGCCGCACACGGTTTGGGGCGAGTCTTCAATGCCTTTAATGAATTTTCTTGCTCATTAAGATCTAGTCTGGAAAATCCTATTGTTTGCATTTAGTCTGTTGTTTACTATGATACCACCCACTTGTTCGTCCAACTTCCTTCACATCATGTGGTCTGTGTATGATGTCTTGTAAATCACTCGGGTGTCTGTCTACTAGTTATCAGTGTGTTTTAAGTTCAAGATTGAAATCAGACCGACAATGATTCTAACTGGGCAAGTGCATGTAGTAGAACTTTCCAACTTCTAAGTGTGACAAAATTAATCCGAGCAGCTCTCGCAGTAGCTGTGTTTTGCTGACGGAAAGAAAAAATGTGGGCTCTTGTTTTATTCCTTCAGGTACGATCCCTTGTGAGTGAGGAACTCTTCGCTAGGTACGATCGACTTCTTCTGCAGCTCTCCTTGGACGGTATGGAGGACGTCACCAGGTGTCCACGCAACGCCTGTCAAAGTCCTGTTATGAAGGAAGAAGACAGCACAATGGCTGTGTGTCCAACCTGTCACCTCGCCTTCTGCACTCTCTGTAACATGGCCTACCATGGGGTGTCCCCCTGTCGCATCAAGAAAGGTCAGTCTGACAGAAAGCTATCTGACAAAACTCATGGCTGAGCCAGTGCCCCCCCCCCCTCCCTTCTTAAATTTGATTGGCACTTAAAATGATCTGCAAGCACAATATTCCCAGAACAAGGTACATAGTGGCAAAAGTTTGCATGCCTTGCACACAAGTATTCCTTATTGTTTACAGATGTTTTCTTATGCAACCTTATTTCAGTTATTTCAGTGTCTGCCAATACTTGTCCAAATAATTTTAGTTACAGTGCAGTCTGAATTTGGTGTATTAAACAAGATGTCCATTGGACGACCTCCAAGGCTGATTTTGGTAGTCCGAACAGATATTTGATCTTCTGGGATGGCCTGTCAACCATTAAAACTTAGCCCTAACAGTACAGGATGCATACAACAGCTATTTGAGTAGACCTTGAACAACATTTTAGTGCTGTTTCATACTAGACTTGCATAACATTGCAGGTTATTAGCTTGACTTGTGAAATTTAACCTTTTTTCAGTTTGGAATTGAAATGTGATGAATGAAAAGTGGTAGTTTGACAAGTGTATCAGTGGTGAACTGTTGAGGAATAAATATTAATCTGTTAATTACTCATTAACCTTCTTTTGGAAAGACAAGCTTAAAGTTTAAGGTTTAGTTGAAAAATTATTTGAATATTTTGAGATTTTCAAAGTGTTTGAGTGACAAAAATATTGAGGTTTGAATCTAATGTAATCTAATTACCCATTTGTGTGGGAATACTAGGAAATGAAATATCTTAGTTTTATCAATATATAATCCAATTTGAATGTTTTGATTAAAACTCTAGTTATTGCTGTGGTAAGATAGCTGACTAAACTCAAAAGCAATGATAGCTGTCATAATCTCACCTTACAACTACACTTTGGTTTGTTTAAAATGGTCTCTTTAGGCGGTGATCATCCTAATAACTTGCTGAAGAGTAACAATTTCAGCCCAGATGGTCTCTATGCATTTTACACTTGTGTTACACAGATCTATGGTGAAAGTCTTGTATGTGTAGGCAGAGTATTAATTTGAATTTAGTGTAAACAGGTGTTCTTTTGAGGTACACTATACTGACTATAGTAGTAAACTTATCTACAGTATATTAATTTTGGTTCCTCATTGCAGTTAATTAGTTTGATTAGACAAGTTTCATAGCAGTTGATAAAAAGGAAATGAAAATTTTAAAGTTTACATTTTGTATAACAAGTAGTATTATTTCTGAGGTTTGTTTATCACATAAGACTAGGCTTTTGTATGGTCAAAGGCCACTGCAGATGCTACTTTCCTTTTGTTTTGCAAGTTGGCCATCTTTACATTACGTTAATTTGTTGCTATGTTATACTAGATAAAAGGCTGGTTAATGAATCATTAGGTGATGATGAGATTTTATGAGATTTGCTGTCAGTTCTTGATAGAATTGAGTATCACATGAACCTTATTTGGATAAATTTCAAAAATTAGTATTTGGATGCCCCTTAGTAAGTACAGGTAACTCATTGAAGTAAGTGGAGGTCAAAGGTTGACATATGTCAAAATCTATGAACTTTGTAAACACATGAATAACAAAAGTAAAGCTTGTATATGTACAAAGCTCATGTGTGGGTCCAAACTATTGAGTACAAAAACACTTTTAATTCTTATTTGAGGTTGCCAGAATAACTTGGATGCACTTCATACTTGGTATAGCGATCCACCATTATTAAGTACAGGAACTTTTTCTGCAGTTAACATTAAATGTTGATATGTGAAATTTGACAAGGAATCAGTAAGGCAATTAGCTTTCTGTTTGTTATAAGCAATATACAGTATATTTCTGCCACTGGAATATCCCTTCCACTGTGCAATGTATTGAGATTCTGCTGCATTGCTGCTCTAGTTTTCTGTTGTTAGGATAAATTCCACAGAAATATTGTTAGCAGAAGTGTTGGACATAGTTAAATAACATATTTTGTTGTTGTGTTCCAGAGGACATTCGAAAAATGAAAGAGGAGTATGATAATGGTGATGAAGCAACCAAAGAATTCCTGGAGAAGAAATATGGCAGGAAAAACCTCAGACGGCTCTTTGAGGACAGTTGCAGCGAAATGTGGATTTTTAAGAACAGCAAAAATTGTCCTTCTTGTGGTAGCAGCATTCAGGTGAGTATATCACTACTTGGTGGTTGGTTGGTGGTTGCACAAATCAGAGAGTCCCTGAGGGCCCAGTGCAGCATGGGGCCCACTAGCATCATCATCAATCCGCTGTGAGGTGTGCTCGCATGATGCTGGAAAGCCCGAGATTTTACAAATATCACTCTCACATTCCTATCAAAGTCAATCAATTAAATGTACATTTGCAACGACACATTTAAAGTACCTTGTATCCAAGACAAATTGACAAAAATTGTAGGAAAATTAAATTTAACGTAAAATAATGTTAGGCATTTTGTAAGGCTTTGTTAAGATTTATTTGTTTAGATTGATTTGGCTCATGATCAATCTAGTAAGCTGTATAAAATTAGTGACCGATGGCAAGCAGCTCTTTTAGTAATATGTTCTCATTTTGCTATTCTTTCTTTCTGCTAGAAAATTGATGGCTGTAACAAGATGACATGCTCAAAGTGTCACTCTTACTTCTGTTGGTTGTGCATGAAGAGACTTTCCAAGGCGAACCCATATCTTCATTTCCAAACAATCAACTCGCCGTGTCACAATCTCTTATTTCAAGGTATCGAAAATGGGGGAAGACAAGACAACGAGGAGGAGGATGATGATGATGAATTTTTGGGTGACAATTGGCTGGATGTAGAAGAAAATTTAGAACAGTTGATTCAGCTCTTGTGACAGACAGACTTTTATCAGTTAGGTTGGAAGGGAAGGTGTGAATGAGATTAAATTAAGTTGAACATATTGTTTTAATAGGAATCTGGGTGATAACGTTGAAGGTGGAATGTGCGGCCTGGGGAAGGGGGATAAGGGGAGGGGATGTCTCCCACCTTTGGGACAACTTTATTATCAGCCATTAATAGCACTTATGGTAAATTGACGTGGTACACTTCCTACCGAGTTTACCATTATCCCTCCCCAACTCCTCAGGCCAAACATAATATCTTGGTAGAGTAATACTTCCAGGATCTGACTTTGAGGTGAATTGTGTAGATAGGTTACTAAGCCACCAATAGCATTGAAACTTGTCTGAAAAACAATGACTTACTTTCTCTGGTTATCGTCAATTAACGGTGGCAGTTTGTACTAAAAGAAACTATATCAGTAACAAGAAACATTTATACAAATATAAAGTTTGCAAGATGTGGCGACTCGGCTAACCACTCATGTCTGTAGACCAAGACTTGTAGGGACTGTAGAACACTTCTTCAGCTGTAGAGCCTTGCTCGGAGTTTTCGGTATCCCTAGAAGGACCAACCTTAAGTAAAAGTGTTCAACTTCTCTGAAAAGGCCACACCCAGGCATGTCTGTCATACAATGTTGAATCATTAAGACATGAGTTCCCTAATTTCACATTCATTATTTTGATTCTGTCAACTCTGGGGAAACAAGTGAGCTTGAAGCATTGATCATTTCAACTCTCGGAAATGTTTGAAGTGTCTGGTTAATTGGCAGAGATATATTTTATTTTCCTTTACATCAAGCCATGACAATTTTATCTCACTTTAATTGACCCAGGGTGCTCCAGGTTTGGAAATAATTTTATGTGTAGAATCACATCCTTGGAAGTGTTTCGGAAACTTCTAGAAAATTATTAGCATGCTAAGATTGGTAGTTAATACTGATGACTTTTAAAAGCCCTATGCATGATTTTATTGTCGATTGTGGAACCTGCAGGAGCCGTGCCTCGCACGGCTCGATCAGTAATTTTCATTCTGACCATTTTCGATTAGTTTCACAAGAACATGGTCAGAATGAAAATTCCTGATCGAGCCGTGCCTTGCACAGCCATGAATAAAATACGCAATAAGTCCAAACTACAGGCTTTGTCTATGAACTGAGAGCCGTGGCTTTCAAAGCATTTTTGCAAAGCATTAATACAATGACTTGCAGTTTATAAACAAAAGCATTATGAGATCTGCTTGTCCTTGCTAAACATACAACTTTCGGAAACAGAAGCACAGTTGCGATAATGTTACTAAAGTCTACTAGTTGGCACTGAAAGGCTGGATTTAGGTTGGTGGGTTGAGAAGTGGAGTCTGGTATTTTATCTGAAAATTGTTTAGTAGGTTCATGGCCAAGGAAGATTTCCTCTTTATTAATTACATTATTAATTATTAATTACATGCCAGAAGGAGCTAAAACTTGGGACATTATTTAAATCAACCCAAGCAAAAGAAAAAGAGAGGACATGTCTGGGTCAGCCGTAAATAAGGTAACCGTTCATAGGTTAACCTAAAATGAAGTTGCAATGTATAATCGGACTGGTGGGCCTATACGCAGGTTAAGCATTTGCAGAATCCTAATATAAGCTGTAATCAAGGCCCACAATGTCTTTCTCCATTTTGAACGAAAGCTGCATCTTCTGTAGAATTTCTACAATCTGATGGTGCCATATTCAACTGCTAAATGGAAGACCATTTGACTGAAGTCATAATATAGTTCCCTAAAAAAAAAATCTTTTACTCTAGTTTAATACCAAAATTGGAATGGTTATAAAGAAATAAGGCACAAGGTTTGCAATGAGTCAAGATTACACATTAATTCAATTTGATGCAAACTTTTCTGTGCAAGACTTAACCGTTAATCCCTCATTTATTAGGAACAAGCTAATAAGTCTAATCTCATGGACCTCTTACTTAATGTGAGTGGTATTAATTGGACGTGACTATTCCATTGTTTGGATAGAATGACACAAGTCAACCCAACTGAATATGCAGCTCTAAGAAAATACTTGAACTGTTCAGAATATTTAATTTTTATTCAAGAGGTAAAATTTACGCTGATGTATTCGGTGTCATTTATTTTATGTTGGTTTTAAGATATGTTAAAGAGAGAATATATTCATGTAATCACAAGGCAATAGTTGTACTTTATTTGTCATTTGGTTCCACAAAGGATTAATAGTAACATTTTACATGCGATAAATCCTGCAAAGCTGACTAGTGTTGATTATGGCGAAAATAAACTTCAGGTGTCGATAAGTTTCCAACCATGAACATTCTCGGTAATGCTTATCAGCCACATCAATCATATCCAATTAATGGCAAACAGCTTAATAAAAGATTGAAACATAGGATATATTTATTTCTTATAGCTTTTATCATAGCTACTGAAACTTTTGGATTGGGGTTCAATGAAAGATGAAGACGTTTGTATAAAGGTGTTCAACACTTCATTCTTCTACTACTGTAAATGTTCCCACAAGAAGCAAGGAAAAGTTGTGAGGAAAAAGTTTGACAACTAATGACAAACAATTCCTTTACATCATCTAAGCATCACATACTGTAACCTTTGACAAACATGTGGTATACTTGTAACACCAAAAACAATAGTGAAAAGTCCTTTAGGGGCATCCAGTACCCATATATGGTAGTATTTGTTGAGTTCCCTGTTTTTATAAGTTTCTAATATATTTTGACTAATTATCTCACATCACCATTGAGAACTGAGTAATTGGTATGCACACACCAAGTACACATTCATCCAAATTTTGCAATATGATTTATTCAACTAGTCTTACAATTCAAGGTATCACATTAACACAACCGCCATAATTGCTGACATGCCTTTTGACTGACGTTAGGATATCAAAGACCTACTGTACAGACAGTGGATGGCTGAATGTTGAGTGCAAAAATATGCATAAACTGGTGATCGACACTGTGGACTCCCAGTACAGATCAGTCCGTCATATTACTTTGGAGTCTTCAATGAGAAATATTAACTTTTTCTGCAAAACAAGATGTAAAATCATATATGCAAAGTGATTTATCTAGCTACTAAAATTGGTATGTCATCACATTCACCAGACTTGGCATTTGACTTGACCTTTTCCAGTCTCTTCCTCAAGTGAGGATTAATAAGAGCATTAGGAACTCTCCTTAATCCACAGTGAGATCTGAGGCAGGCTGAGAGGGTAATTGTCTTTAAGTACCTCCTCGAATTGGTCCTGACATCCCTCATGAGTGTCACCATCTTGTCAGAGGCAGTCTTGGAATACGGTAATGACAGAAAGAAGCGTAGGATCTCTTGGAGGTGCTGGAATCTGTTTATCCCGGTCGGAGTTTTTCTGCTCAGCACAAACTTCCAGAAAGACGACGGTGAGAGCAAAATGTCATCACTGGGCAATCCGAGAAGACAAACTGACCGCCACTCTTCCTCCATTGACCTCTTTGACCAATCTGGATGCAGGAAATTAGCAAAGAACTCCATCAGTGAGGGAGGATCAGTGTTGTAAGCATTAACAGGATTGATGATATTGATAAACTTGTAGATTGGATGAGTGAAATCAAACCTGGACTGGATCTGAACTATGAGTGTTTTATAAAACTCTCGAGCCGAGGTGAGAGCAAAAACTACATCTGAGTCATCGAACATTAACTGGAGTTCCTGCATGTGCAACGTCAGAGCGCTTGTGGCCTCGTAGCCGATATAAACTTGAGAGAGTGGCAAACAGGCATCTTCCTCGTTCACCTGAAGTTTAAGAAAATCAGTCTGTACATCCAGGTATTCTTTAGTCATGAAAGACTTTGCGAGGAGCGAAACCAGTTCTTGCACTTCTTTCTCTATATGATAAAACAGCAGCTCTTCTTTCTGAAAGATGGAACAGAAATTGTCGATGACACCCAGGACGTAGTCCATGAACAATGCCAAGACTCTCATGATGGGACTGAGTAAGACTTCGAGTACTAGGTCATGGCCATTGTTGGACTCCTCCATGACAACGTTGGTGAAGTGAACCTGTAGTTCTGGCCACTTGCTCACGACTAGTTTCACTATGCTATGATCTGAGAGCCACAGCGTCTGACCGGGTGTGAGCCTCTTCTCCACATCAGATGTGTAGAACTTTTCAAAAGTCACAAGAGAAGGAGCCTGTGTCATTGATGACAACGAGGTGACAAAATGATGATAAATAATATGTAGGAAATCTTCAAGATTGCTTGGCAGGCTCTCACAGGCAGAAGAGGTGGAAAGTTTGATCATGTGAATCGGACATTTTATCGACACCACCCACGGGTAATCTTCCCTAATCATGCCACTTAGCGACTGCGAGTCTTCCTCGACATTGGAAATGTCACTACGAAATCCTATCCAATTCTTCATTGGGACGCCTGCCAGCTCAATCTTCTTCATGCAGTCCTTAAATTTACCATAGACGTTGTGAGGTGAAGTATCGCATTCTACAAATTCTAAGAGATCGACTTCCATCTTCAAATCCTCGTTAGAGAAAGAAACAAAGATGGAGACAAGTTTACTCTTCTTAGCTTTGTCTAAAGCCTCCTCAATTACCACAGAGAAAAGATTAGTTTTTAATTTTTCTACGAGAATATCTTTAAAGAAAGGCGCGAAGCCTTGTCTGACCATGTTTGTGGCTTTTTGTTTACCAAGATGAATCTTCTTGATAGCAGTTCCCACCGCTGGTAGATCCTTGATCATAGTGACAAGACGATCAACAAGACTGAGAGGGAGATTGTATTCAACAATGAAAGCTACAATCTGAGCTTCAGCTAGCTGGGTCTGCAGGGAAAGATCAGGCTTCTCTGCCCTACGGTGAAATTTTTCCAACAAGGCAACGCCCTGATTTTCTTCGGAGGTACCAGCACTGTCTTGTGTTCTCTCTACTGGGATAAACTCCTGTAGTTCTTTGTTTATCCTGCTAGCTTCACCTCTTCTCATGGCTTTCTCATTTTCTATGTGCTTCTGACGCATTGAGTGACGGGTCAGTTGGGCCTTCCCTTTGTCCACGCTAATGTCGCATTCACATACCATACAAAATGCATAGCCATCATTAGTACTCTCTGTTAACCATGACTCGTATTCTGCAACCATTTCCCATTCTTTACGATACTTCTTAGTCGACCTCGCAGGCTTCTTTTTCAGTCTTGCCGTAGACGATTCAGGATCTGTTTGTCCTTGAACATTCAACGTCTCAGTATTCTCTGATGACTGAATGTTAATGATTGATGGATGGTTCTGGTCTCCATAACTACTATCTTCAGCTTGCACGATGGTTATTTCAATCTGGTCTACATTTTCATCAGCCAACTGTTCTATAATGTCTGATGCAAGCTGCTGATCCAGTGAACAATCTTCCATCTGAATAAAGAAGAGAACCAACAGATCAATATTATTCATATTCAATATATGCAAATAACATTTATTTTGTGTCCATTTTAATTCTCTGGTCTCATCCCACACTTTCTGCAGATACAAAACCAATGTCTAACCACAGATGTACTAATGAGAAGGCTATCCAATGAAATATATTCCCTTTGTAGTGAACTTGCATGTTGCCGCAAAGGGCATCGTCTTTGTAACTAACTGATTAGCTCTTAATAGCATCCTTCATGAAATAAGACTTAGGTTATAACACAATGCCCTACTTTGTCTGCTAAATTTTATAGTGGTGTTGGTGTAGAAGACCCAAATTGGCAGGGGTATACTGTAGCCAATCCTTAATGCTTGAGTTCAAATTTGCAATTTCAACACGATAATGGCTGGTCTGAACTGATTTCAAATGCCATAAATGGATTGATCGTTGGTATAATTGAATGCATGAAAGTAAATGCTTATGGACTGATGTTCAAAACCTGTCAATCAGAAGTTCGAAAAAAATTGAAAAGGATTATCCAGTTCTTAATTTTTTTTTATCATAAATCTTGTATAAACATATCACTTCAAATCCCCGTTACTCTCACTCTTTCCATGTACCGTTTGTCTAAGCCTACACATGATTGATATGACCAAAAATTTCCACTCAGTTGGAATATCTTTGATTACTGATGGTTCTGGCTGGATGTGTGCACTTTCAAATTCTGTCGCAAAAATAGTCCTTCCACAGAATCAAAATTTCCAACGTACACAGACTATCTATGGACGAGCTGGACGTGAAAAACGTTTCGCTATATGGATGAAAGTTATGTTCATTTATTATCATATTCATGTTAGTAACATTTGGTAAGCTTAAATTTAGGAAAACAACAACTTAAACATTTCTTACCATTTTTCGTAAAATCTTTGCCGACTTTTTCGTGACATTTAAGGGAAATGACAACGGCGCCTTAGTCTGTCGTTGTGGAAAAACTGGATTCTTTAGCTTGGGTGTACACAACATTTACAACTCATATTAGAGCCCAATGTTTAATTCCGTGCAAGACAATGATCGGCGTAAAGGTGCAAAATCTTTGTTGTGCCGCTCGTCGATTTTCTTCTAATGTATCTATTAAAGATATTGTTAGATATGGAATCAGAAAATGCGAAGGGAATCAGGGTGTAAATGTAAGGTTTTTATTTTTAATACACTTTGTAGGCCTAGACTAGTAGTAGTAGTAACCTTGTAACTGTTTTTCTGCACATATTGGTCAGGTTATTAACACTAATGCTACGTGGTACTGGTTTCACTACACTACTATTAGTTTTAATTAGGGTAGTGGCTATTGACCCGGCCGCCGGGCCTCTAAGCCCCGATCGCTATTCACCCGGCTGTAGATGGTACCATGGAAGTTGTGCACAGTCCTGGATCTCATATAAATTTACTGTGTAGGCCTACGTACGTACGTCAGGCAGAGCAAGCGCATGTGTTCAGTAGGCCGGGCTATTAAAGTCTGCAATTGCCTGCGCTGCGGATCATCAGCGGCGATCGACCCCCACACAAACAAACGCAATCGCTATTCTCCTTCGGCAGCCGGGTCGATAAGCCACACTGTTCGCTATTCACCCGGCGGCCGGGCCGATAAGCTCCGCTCGCTATTCACCCGGCGGCCGGGTCAATAGGCCCCACCTTTAATTAGGCCTACTTCATACATAGGCCTAGGCCCAGTGTTAATCGAACTGTTTATTGTGATTATGTAAACAGTAACACATTACTCCACTTGGTCTATCGTTTTTGTCTCAGAGTGTTCTAGAACTATAAAAATGTTTCCAACCTGTCTTATATAAAACATTTAGGTTTACAATTTTCCATTCCGCAATTTGGCAGATTAGTCAATAGGACTAGGCCTAACTTAGGCAGTACCAAAAGGCCTACATAGGCCTAGGAAGGATTGGGAAAAATCTAACTAATAGTAAAATTTGTACCTGTTTGCCTTGCAGCTAGCAAATAAGAGGGATGCATGCGTTATTCGCCCGCAGGCAGATGCATCAGCTGGATGAGTAAGGATTAACACTGCTGGGCGAGTGAGCAAAGATAACAGTTTATTCAACCTGCAGCCAGGCAAATAAGGGCTACTGCCCTGGTTAAATTCATTCTGCTGTAGGGTGAATCAATCATACCAACCTAAGCACTGCAGAAGAAAATGATGTAACCTAGGCAATGTTTACAATTATTTAATGAAAAACAAATTAGATTTTCCCCACATTTTCCAGTGGAGATAAAAACATATACACAGCCATATCTAATCACGTTTAAGAACAAATTAACAATAACAGTTTGGCAGGAAATAACCACATAAGATTTGCAGAATGTGAGATTGACTTGTAAACTGTGATACTCACAGTAACACCAGAAGAGTTGGCAGGTCTGTTACACTTACAGATACCACTAAAATATTAAGAATACTCTGGCCTAAGATGCTTAGGCTAAGCCTAAGACTAAGTTTATGTTATCAACCTATATTAGCCAGACCTACACTGTAGGCCTAGCAGGTGTCTTGAGTTCATTCAATCTGCAGTCTGTTCAGGCATTTATGAAGACACAAGATGTGTCAACAATGGATATATTTCTATCCCTCCAGACATTGTAGTAACTAGTGTCTGGCAAGTATGCAAAATCTGGTGTAAGTGATTCCTATTCTAAGAATAAACTTTTAAAACCTTGCCTTCAGCTACTGTCAACAGCATTAGCTCACAATGTATTCTGAAGTGCTTTATTCCTCACAACAGAAGAATTTGCACATGTTTAACTGGCAAACTGTTATGTTTGAATATTTCTTGATAAGATTACAAGAAAGAAATTTAATTTCATAAATATCAGAGCGATGTTATCTAAACAATATTAACTTCTCAAGCGTCTTTATAAATTGGATGTGTAAAGTTTTCACCACATATATTTTTATTTTCTTATTTTCTTGGAAGGGATGGATCCGAGGAATAAGGAAGTACAAAGATGTTACCTTTCTGGATGTCAATGATGGATCTAGCATTACAAACTTGCAAGTCGTTGCAGCAACAAACACAGTGCCAACGTAAGATCATTATCTTCATCCATAATGTGTTTAATTTCATTTTTTCTTCATTTCTTTGCCTTAATAAATTCGTAACTTGCAACTTTCTGAAATTTGAGAGTCCTTGTTTTGGTTCAAGAATAATGCTAATAAGGATACATTGTCATTGCAGTATCATACAAGAACGAACAGTGTACTGTACATAGCATGGGCGCAGATCCTGGTGGGGACAGCGGGACGCGTCCCCACCAACTTTTTCAGTGGTGGGGCCATGATATACCGTGTCCCCACCAATTTTTCCTGACCAAACGCCGCATTTCAAATTCCCCTGTATTGAACTTTGGCGCAGTTTGATCCAGCATTGGGCAAATGACATGCAGAAGTTCTCATTTTATTATATTTATCCACAGTTGTTAAATATAGGACGGAAATCGCATTTGTGGCAGTCTATAATTGTTTTCTGGGAGAGGACCCCAGCCCCATCGTACAAAAGTTCAGACGCCCATGTTTTTCCCCAAACTAAATTTCTAAGCTATTTGATCTAACACTTAAGGACGTTTGGAAGCATCATTGGGTCTGGGAAGTGTTATTTCCGGCGATCTGGGAGGTATATTTGCCAAATGCGCAAACCCATGGTCGCGCTCCGCTTAGATAGTATCAGAGAACAGACACACGTCCCCACCATTATCCAAGACTGATCTGCGCCCATAGTACTAGTATTCTAAATCAGGGGAAAGTGCAAAGTAAGATGAAAGTACGTCAAGCTACCAAACATTCCCAAAACAGGTCAGTTTGTATTGTTTTGTTTAAGAAAGAAAGGACTACTGCAGTGAATGGAAGACACTGATGTTGCTTCTTACATTAGAGTTTAGGAATAATTTGGACAACTGAAATATGAAATAGATTATCCAAACTTTGAATCATACTGTTAGCTCTGCACACTCCTGGAATATATTGTCACTGTATGTTAAATATAGTTAAATGGTCTGACTTGGTACATTTGATAGGTGGAAATTATTAATGCATCCATTGTGGGATTGCCATCTGAGGAGAGTTTAGTGTTAGGCCAATGTCCCACCCCTCTCCCACTAAGAAATGAATGTGCAATTAAAGGAAAATAATGAGGATGACTTACTTAATATTTAATAGTAACTTACTAGTAAGAGTACTATCTAGAAAACCTTAATATACAAACCTTGTCAGAACAAGAACAGAAAAGGATGAAAAACAAAAAGAATTATACATAACAATTATAATAATAATAATAGTGGTTTATAACACACACACATATCCACCCGCAAGGGTGCTCATTGTTTTGTTGTAATTAAAAGATTAAAAAAAATTCAGCTGCTCTTTTACATTCCATTTTTATGTTGTTTTTCTTTCTAACAGAGATGTAACCTTCGGCTCATCTGTGCACATACAGGGAAAGTTGAAGGAGAGAGATGCAGTGCAGCAAAAATTTGAAATGCAAGCAACTGCAATAGAAGTAATTGGTACCTGTGACAATTCTGTGAGTCCAAGTTCATTACCAATATACTATGTGACTGCCCACTCCCATCCAGATCCTCCCACTCTACCCCTCTCCTTCCCAAGGAAGAGGATATGAAAATGAAAGGCTTGGCATATATAATACATTTATATATTAGAAAATATATTAACAATTCTCTGTCAGGAAACAAGTCTCTCAAATTCCATTAGCATTGTTATCTCACTTTTGTAAGTGGCCATTAACAATTATGGCATCTTTTTATTGCCTCTGTCTTGTGGTTACATCTTCTGATTGTAATATGGAACCTGCATTTATTGCAAAAAATCCTTGGAAATTTTATGGAATATATTAAGGAAGAGCACATAATTCTAGTGCCCTGAACAAAAGCAAAGATGTTTGGTTAGAAATTACTGTGTATAACTTTGATTTGTCCACAGCTTGAAAATCATTAATAGTATTGTTTGTTTGCTGATAGAAGAAGCTGTTCTTCATAGGCACAAGACATGCCAAAAGCAAGGATAATAGCAGTCACATTATGCATGCCTTATGAATGTAAATATCTATTATGCTTTTTTTTCCCTTTCTGTGCTGCATTTACAGAAATATCCTTTGAAGCATAAGACTAGGCACACAATGGAATACACCAGACAATTTCTTCATTTGAGGTCCAGGACAAATGCCTTTGGTGCTTTGTTGAGAATTCGCCACGCTGCTACCGTAGGCTTCCACAAATTCTTCACAGAGGAAGGATTTTTGAATGTCCAGACACCTGTGCTAACCTCCAATGACTGTGAAGGTGCTGGAGATTTATTTAAAGTAACCGTGAGTGTTGAAAATGAGCATTTGGACATCATTAATGTAACTAATGTGTGTGGGTGTGTGACCAATGTTTGTGTATCTTGAAATTATTAATGTAACTAAGATTTTTAGGTGTAACTAGCATTTCTGAATATTCACGTCACTAAATTGGTTAAATGTTTGTGTTTTTGCGAACATTATTTCTGCATTTTTACTTCTTGAAAGTTGTGAATGTGTGGACTGCAGGATTATCTTGACATGCAATTAAATTTACAATATTATTTAAAAGTTGTCATTAGCACTGAACAATTGAGATATGTACCTGTACCTCTGAAACTGGTTAAAATTCGGAGTGTCTTACAAAAAAAACATGAAAAATAGCGATTTATGTCAACTCTTAATTTGTTGTCAATAGTTTGTATTTATGTACCATATTTCAGCCGGATGATGAAAGCCTTACAGAGACCACCGAAGGATCCGAGGGTTTTTTCGATAAAGATGCGTATTTGACGGTTTCTGGACAGCTTCACCTGGAAATAGTTTGCTGGCAAGTATTAACTGTCTTGAGAGTCAAGACTCTGATCGAGTATGACATTCTCAAAAATACTATAAAAAATACTATGAGCTATAAAATGACTCTGATATCTTGCAAATTGTTATTACACAAGTATCTGTTTGACGTAAGCTTATGTAAATGAGCGATTGTAACGATAGGCGTATTCTTGTGTGGGCGTACATGTATATAGTGTAGCGTTAGGCTATGGTGCGCTTGTATCGACGCATCGGTTTAATTATGTAACAGAGGTTTTTAAAAGTATCGGGCGCGGAGCGCTGTTTGTGGTGCGTGCGTGCAACTGGTGTGAGTGTGTGCGTGTGGTGTGATAGAACTTTCTTGTATTTGAAAACGTTGGGGAGAGCTTATGAATGAGGCAGTGAGTACGGATGGTTGACCGGCCAACACTTGTGAGTGAGTGAGTCTGTTTGATTCATGTGTGTGTAGTGAGTGAGTTTGTTTGAGTTTGTTTGTTGAGTTTGTTGAGTGAGTCATGTGTGAGTTTGTGACTTGTAAGTAAATTATGTTTTATATTTTATATTTAGTTTGCTCCAGTTGAGTTGTTAATTTATTCAAGTATTAAATTATCCAAGTAAACCGTTAATCTTTTGTTTCTGCGTTATCTTTACAACTTCTCTCCCCTGAGTCATCATACTTTTGGGAGGGCACGCCAGTATGGAAAACCACTAAACTTACACTTAGGATGACATTTAGCTTTGTTTTTCTTCATGAGTGTTCCTCATCTTTTGCTACAGTTCTCACGGTAGAGTGTACACATTCAACCCGGCCTTCAGGGCAGAGAATTCCAGAAGTAGAAGACATTTAGCAGAGTTCTCAATGGTAGAGGCAGAATTACCTTTCACAAGAGATATTACAGACTTAACAAAGGTTAGGGTCTTCATCTTCTCTTGTAACGGTATATATAATATTCAATAATAATTCAGAATGAAATGAGATTAGATGAATGAAACTTTAAACATTTCTTGCAAATTCTAGTACTTGTGTTCTGAAATGTGCCACTGAATTCACATGCGCGTTAATGTGGAACGTTTTTATCAGCAAATACAGATGAAGTTTAATGGATAAAGTTTTTCTTGTGTACAGAACATTGTATTGTTTGGGGGAACATTTACTTTGCTTAGTGTTGTTTGAAGAAATGATTTATTCAGGATTATTGCTCCTTTTAACCAGTAAGAGGATGGAAACTGGTCTCTTTAAACTGAAGACCAATTAAAACTTAAATCTTACTAAACAGTAATGCAAATTTTCATTCTGCCTCACATTATTAGAAGTTCTAGGTTGCTCTGCCCTTTGACCTTTTGTGCTGTTCTATTGGTAAACAAGTTCATAGTGAAGGTAGACAATGGCCAAGCACTTAACACTACTATGAGCTTTATGCCCATCTAAGCAATGATAGTTTGAATGCTATTAACAACATTAGATGTATGACAATCAGGATGAAGTTTCAACACATGGGAGCTGCACAGGTGCATGTACACCTGTGCATGGTACATAGTGTTGTTCTGGATAAAATTATCTATATCTTTTAGTTTAAATCCAATCTTACAATCATAAGTAATTTAAGAGTACGAATTTCAATACTTCACTAACCAGTATAGACAGAAGTGTTGTTACAGTATATTGTCTTTACTTTCAGTGCATGGAATCCATGCTGAGGGCAGTGACAGATGAAGTTTACACACAAAGCAATGATGATGTGCAGTTATTCAATGATCGAATAGCCAAAGGTCATAGGGTAAATATTTCAAAGCAATATGCTTATTTTCATCCTTGCAATCAAACTTCATTTGCCTTTTTAAAAATGGAGTTGTTTATACTACTAAAAGGCGTTTTAACTTTTTGGGGATAATGTATATTTTTTTTCACTTACTCACTATTAGTTTCTATTTTCAACATGGTTGGATACATAAAAATCTATATTCAGTGGTACCTTTTGTGTTCATGTACAAACCAGTGTGGAATTGACAATTTTGCAGATGCATATTGATTCATGTTCTTGTCATTTCTGATGAAACTTAAACTGTAAAATAAGTCTTCATTTAGTCTGTAAATGGATGAAGAAGTCACTCAAACTGCCAGATATCTTTATTTTTATTTAGATTTTTATTTCTCTCTCGAAATTTAGACATTAAACCCTCTACACAAATCTGGCTTGGATTGTTTCATTCTTCTGAAGTTTCGTGATAGTTGCTAATCTTCTGATACAAAAATCTTCTAAGAATTTTACTAAGGAATAGCATTTGAAACAGAAGCATCTTAAACATACAACTACTCCCAAACTTTTGGCAAAATATCTAGCATTTAATCTTGTTAAATGTGAGACTGAAACGTCATGGTTTGTACCACTCAATAAACTGATAAACCTTTGATCAGTATCTCACTCAGTTTATAGTTTCATTTTGAACGATAATCCCTTTCTTCTAAGTTTCATATTTTGATGCATACTGACATTGCAGCTGGTTGGTTCCCCTTTTAAATAACAGATTAGTAGAATTTGAACCGAACACAACATATTAAAGCTGTATATTTATATAAATATATTTATGAAGGTTTGAATAAAATTGTTTTCTGTGGAATAACAACTTTGTAACAGGTTGTCCTCTCCATTTTGTTTCTTGGTTTAGGATACAGTTGAAAACTGCATAAATCAACCATTTCTTATGTAAGTCAATGCCATCATCTTTGTTTTGTCATGTCTGAGATGTTTTTCTTAATTCTGTACTTTCATTTTGATATGATTATTCAATATAGTTTCCCCAGATGCCACAAAATATCAAATTTAACTTGTTATTTCATATTTGCAGCCTGTTTCTGTATTCAACAAGTATGTAAAAACAATGTGTAGCCATGTGCTGTGTTTTAACTTTTGTACTTGTATAAGGTCTTTAGTTTTGACAATATTTAGTTTAACAACGTTTATTTCATATGCACACCCGAAGAAATCAAACCTTTTTGGGCTATAGTTTAACTGAGGTTAAATAGTTTAGTTATGTTTGAAAGGCAACATTCTCTACCATAAGGAAATGGACATTCAAAAAATTCACTGGTAGCTTGTTGCCTATGATATTGTAACAGATGCTATGTTACTTTTCCCTCCTCCCCCTCCCACCCCCACACCAAGAAGGGAAAAAAGGAAAAAAGGAATAAATAGTTTAACTGAGGTTAAATAGTTTAGTTATGTTGGAAAGGCAATATTCTCTACCATAAGGAAATGGACAATCAAAAAATTCACTGGTAGCTTGTTGCCTATGATATTGTAACAGATGCTATGTTACTTTTCCCTCCTCCCCCTCCCACCCCCACACCAAGAAGGGAAAAAAGGAATAAACATGCTAATGCAATCACAAAAAAATAGAAGTGTGTTGCTTACCTGTGCAAGTTTCCTCCTACAGAAGTCAGACATATTTGTCTATTTTGTAAGGGTAGTGAATGCTGTACACCTGGAGGTTAATGAATAAGAGCATTGAAATTATACATATCAAAAGAATACCAAATTTGCATACCTTGATCTCCTTTTTGTCTCTGCTTTTAGAATTTCGTATGCAGAAGCAATTAATATTTTACAAAATTCTAAAGAGTCTTGGGAATTTGAGCCAAAGGTGAGAATTATTTAACAATAATGGTAATATGAATTATGATATCTGTCAATTAATAAGGCAATGGTATGCAATCCTCAATGGCACTATCAATTAAATTAAATTATAAATATGCTATGAAACAGTGATGTGTTATAAATCACATTTTGAAACCAGTGATATTGGTTTCTGTTTTTGATATAGAGAGAGGAGTAGTTCCAAAGTGTGGGTCAAGTAGAGGAGACCCTTTCCATTGCTTGCAAGTGAAGTTTTCTGCTTGTCGCTACAAAATGCAGACAGTAATGAAACCTGATACCTTGTTACCTTTAGATGGACCTGAGATGTCCATCCCTGTATCCTTTGTACACTGTGCTGTGGGTATTGACCACAGCTGTATGTACTGACTGTACACTAGTGTCTAATTACCGAAGGTAGCAAGCTGTGTGCGTATTTTCTGGGATCGATTGTGGTGTCTAACACTTCTGTTACACCTCATTCGAAACTAGGTCAGATTACCGGCATTAGATTTTTGTGCGAGTCTTCACACCTTTTAAAGCTTGGAAGTTGCTCGGACACCTTTAAGATTAACGTTAAAAACCAACCCTGCAATGAGATTTAACAAAAAACTACTTTCTTACTTATTTACTTACTTACAAAGATGTGTTAAATCTAATCATTTCTTTGTTCCATTGCACAGCTGTGAAGAACATGTGTGGATGAGTAGAAAATGCATAAACATGCAGGCGCGTAGCCAAGGGGGGGGGGGGCGAAGGGGGCAGCCGCCCCCCCCTGGAGCATTTTTTAATTTTTTTTTTTAATGTTTTTATGATATCGCTAGTAATTTCAAAAGAGAAAATGCTAAGATGCAACTTACAAGGCCTGGGAAGTGCCATTTCCAGCAATCTGGGAGGCATTTTCAGCCAAAATTTTCTTGTGCATCTAGCGCCAACCCATGGTGGCGCTACGCTTAGATAGTTTGCAATGCTGAATCTACGGCTCTGATAATTTGCCAACAGTTTCGCCCCTCCCTTGGCAAATTCCTGGCTACGCGCCTGAAAACATGTTTATAGAGATTGTGCAACATTTATTGTTAATATCTTTCTATGTTCTACTTCATCGGCATTTCATTCTCCTTTACCATCAGTGGGGTGCCGATCTACAGTCTGAACATGAGAAATACATAGTGATGCATTGTGGGAATCGGCCCGTCTTTGTTATCAACTATCCTCAAAGTCTGAAGGCATTTTATGCTCTCAGCAACGACGATAAAAATGAAACTGCAAGTATCTATAAATCTTATTGTTTTGCTTTATATTGATTTGCTGTGCTATTATATTACCATTATTAGTAATAACATTAATGTTTGTGCATACATACTGTTAAATATTCATATATTCATACCATATATCCATGCTTCTTTCAGGTTGCAGCTGTTGATCTTCTGGTACCAGGGGTCGGAGAGTTGATAGGTGGCAGCCTTAGGGAACATCGCTTGCATTTACTTAAACACAAATTAGCATCTCTTGGTCTTGAGAAAGAATATCAGTGGTAAGTTTTGACAGAAGACTCTGTTCTGACTGTTTCTTAAGCTGCATTTTAAGTTACGTTTAGCAGACAACAAAGTAAAATTCTTCAAATGACAAACTTTTCAATGGCTTCACTCACAGTACTTAGACAATTATGAGTGTTGCATTAGTTAAATGAGGGTATGTGACACAATCTCATGATACAATGAATTGATTTATTCAAATCTTCATGGCTAATGATTTTCCAGAAAAGCAAATTTCACAGGTGTTTATATTTTGATGGTTGTTGCCTTGATTATGTCATTCACACCATTGGTCTACAATCTTTGGAACCAGGGATTTTAATGTTAAACTTAGTTTTCTCCTGAATTTCTGATTTTTGCAACTAGGTGACATTAGTTTTCTTATGTTTTAAGACACAGAAAATCTGCAAAATATTCTATTGTGCAAAACTATTTGGCTAAGATATTTAAGGCTTGAGAGGCTAGGAGAAGTTTCCTTTTCTGAGAATTCTGTGTAGAATGATGACTTTACCAAAGCTTTCATTGAAATATTTGAGTTTGTTTGCAAACTTCCTGTATCTGCCACCTATCTCTAATGTCACTGATTGTTTGGACATGTTTGTTTGTTCTCTGTCTAGGTATTTAGATCTAAGAAGATTTGGTAGTATCCCACATGGAGGTTTTGGACTTGGTTTCGAGAGGTATCTTTTATTTCTGTTGGGAGTTGACAACATCAGAGACGTTATTCCATTCCCAAGGTTATCACATTCTTGTGTCTTGTAAGCATCGCCGGAAGACATTCATATAAACTATTTTAAAAATGAAACTGCAGCGATGGGTACTCTGTGTCGGGCAGCGCCCTTTATGTTCAACGAAGCTGCTACAGTGCTGGAGAAATTTAAGCAGCAATACCTAAAAGCTTAGATGCTTGAATTCAAGATTACAATTTTGGAATCGGAACTTTTCAAATTACCTGTGGATGTATGGCAATAAATTTGACTATGATTTTGGGATATGGAGATTGTTCCACTTTTTGCTATAAATCAATCAGACTGAATTTCAAAGGAATTTTTGAACCAACCTTCCAGAAAGGCCAGGAACTTTAAAACATTGAACCATAACTGCAAGTACATTATTTTCTCCATGTTAGTCTAGATACCCAAGGGCAGATCCAGTACGTTATTTGCATAGGTTTAGCCTACCAAGGAATGGGGTGTGGCTCTATTGTCGTTTGTCTCTTCTCATGTAGAGGTCCTCCACCAGAAGCAATTGGTATTTGAGACGTAAGATGGTGAATTCTGAGGCATATTTTGGCTATAATTAGGGCTACATGAAAGGTGGTAGTAACTGTTACATTTTTTTGGGTGGTGGGGGGGTGGGTTCAAAAGGAGGAGGGGGGAAGGTCATCCCTGTATCCCCCTGGATCTGTGTCTGCCTACATTAGTGGGTAAATTAGGAATCTAGCATAAAATAAAGACTGATTTATTGCATCATGTTAGCCACACTACAACTAAGGTTGTATCACTATATATATTAAAGCCAGATAAAATGACTTGGAGAGGGCACAGCATAGTGTGTGATATAAAGTATATATACAACAATGCAATCAAAAACTTTTGAAAAAATAATTAAGAAAGACTATTGTTTTGCTACTGCAACAAAAGAAATAAAACAATAAAAGCATAATAGGTGATTTTGTTTTAACATTGTATTTATTTCACGACAAGCTTCAAGTGCAAAATATATCCCAGCCTTTTGGACTTGTTTCTAACTTTGCTGACAAAATGATAAGTGCAGTCTCTACTTCTAGAAAATTGAACATTAAACATTTTGACAGAGCACACAAAAAAATAATCACAGAATGCCTGAACTATCAATGGTTAAGTTGAGGCATATATACAGCTCCTTTCAATGTGACAGACATCAGAAACACCTTTTCTTATTGGATGTTACATAATGTTCAATATTTCAAGAAATACAACAAAGTTTGTCTGTGAATATTTTATTCTGGTAACTGGAAGGGCAGACACATCAATAAGGGAAAATGAGACAATTTTTTGGTCTTGTATTTACAAACTTACTCAAACTTACTTTGCATTTTAATTCTTTGATAAACAGTAGAAATGGTGTTCTATTTCATTCTTAGTACAGCTTTAATATCTATGTGTTTTTCCCTCAACATTTATTATTAAATGCTCAAACTACTGAAGATTCTGTATGCCAAAACAATAACATTATTTTTGCAATAACTTCTGACAATTTGCAAAACACTTTACATTCTAGTAGTTTCCTCTGCCTATATAAAAAAAATTTAGATATATATTAGTTTCCAGTACATAGAATTATAAACATAAATCATAATTTCTGCCTCAATTGTTTCCAAACTCCAATAAGGCAACAGGCAATAAACTTGATACTTCAGACAATCAGTTTTTCATTATTATAAAAGTGTGAAACAACTATAAGAATATAAGGAAAATGATGTTCTCACCAGACACAACTTCCTTCCAAGCAGCTCAAAATCCCACTGCCTTTTATATAGCAAATTGGAAATTATTTACAAAGTAACAAATATAAACAACCACTGCCTTTTAATAGCAAATTCAAAATTATTTTCAAAATAACAAAAACATAAAAATCCAAAATAGCAAGAACAAAAGAAGGACATATGGCAGGAATATGCAGACTCATTTAATATTGAAAGACATATTGCTATAAAAAAAAGTTATACTTTCACTTAACGTTTCTGACTTCAGTCAAGTCATAGTTTAAGGCACACTTTTTTTTGTAATAGACACATTTTTTAAGAATTCACAGTATAAAAAACTAAGGTGAAAAGTGCAAAATTATAATAAAGCAGTGAAGTTTAGAACTTCACCACATTGGTGGTACTTCCTAAAGTTGATCAATCTTGAAATGAGTCCCGGGCTTGTGGCTACTCATATTAACTGGATCAGCTCTGATCATTACTGAACCGTATGGGTTGACGGTAACTGTCACGCTATCATCCGTCTGAAAGGTTCCCAGGTTCTTGTGCTCGAATAACTCTCGTATCTTGTAGATGGTCCCTGTATGAAAGCCGAGTTTTCTGGGTGTTGTTGTGTAGTCGTACGGTATGCCATGAAATGGGCAGAAGAAAACTGCTGAAAACGATCCGTTTGCGAGTGGTTTTGTCCACACCTGCATCCTGGTCTCCTGTGGACAAAAACAGAAAAACAAAATTGCTTCTTGTATAAGAAAGAAACTATGAAAAATATGTCAGAAAAAACTATTTATCAATCAGCAAAATGTTTCTTGAAATCCTTTTCTCCACCTGCCACTTTTCAGGTTCCAATGAATAAACCTGGAGTATTATGTATGTATTTGTATGTATGTATGTATTTTAGATCCTCCTGCAAGCAGGAACTCGCGTAGAAGCCATCATTGGCTTATCAAAGCCGCAAGCTGACCGAAGTCAGTTACTTAGATTCATATTTAATGTCCATGATTATGAATTGTCAATTGTCAACAACTCTGTAACTGGACGACATACATTAGTCTTGGAGTGACTCGAACTCACAACCTTTTGATTGAAAGGCACCGGCATTAACCACTGAGCTAGCACTCCTTTTATGATTGGTTACACCTAAAGGAAGGAGTTTGGTGGCTTCTGACTGGTGTCCCATAGGAAAGAAATGGTTATTTAGGGATTGCCACCAACTATGGACTGAACAGTTGGTCAGTTGGTAAACATATCATGATGTCACTGCTTTTAATCCTGTTCTAGCCAATAATGCAAATTATAGCCATCCAACAATTTCACAGTGGCCTGCAAAGCATTCAAAACCCTGTGAATATATTTTTTCTGATCTTTTATTTCCAATGTTATGTCATATGTCTGTACTTGTCATGGGAGTAGGCACATCCTTAAGTGATTCAGCATTTGGATCGGAAACTAAATTTGACTGTGACCCACCAGATCAAGCAAGGACATAGTTTTAAGCTCCTTCAAAGTAGCATTCTATGTTTGATTCAAGAATCACCGATGAAAGCATACCAGAAGTTGATAGTATCAGGATAGCCTATCCTTACTTGACTTGTATGTGAACATAATGACTGCATCGGTTAAAAGTCATGGATGCCCAACTATGAATCATGGCAATATGTTTTTTCAATATTTACCTGCTATTGAGCAAGAATATGTTTGCAACTAATTTCTTAGTCATAAAACAATTTCAGAAGAGCCCCCACCCTGAATCTGCCCCAAACTACACTTGTGTAAGTTATTATTATTATTATTACGCCGTTATTTATATAGCGCATAATCCACAAGTTCTATGCGCTTTACAATTAACCCTGGTCATTGGTAACTTGTCACACCTACACACCAAAGTGTGCACAATTCAAACAATCTCTCCTGTCGAAGTTGTCGAATTTGTCGAAGAATCTAATATGTAACGTTTGCTCAAAATCTCTCAACTGGCATTTCATGTGTTCCCATAGTTACTCACGTTGACAATTCTCTGCCCCATTATACCGAGAGGATCCTGGTCCACTGCGATGATTTCTTTGTTCTTTAAGATGTCCTCGGCCCACACTGGTAAATCTCTCAAATCGTTTGACATTAAAAGTTGCGCTGCCATAATGGCCCACAAAGCCATCTGTGTTTTGGATTGTTCGTAGCTCAGGGCATAGTCACCTATAATCAGCTAAAATTGGAATGAAAAAGGAAACTACAAACAGTTGATATTGTGGTTTCATTTAATATCTATGAAAAATAACATATGGCACATCCGTCTAGTGGAGTTCATCAACATACCAACACAATGAAAGGTTGCCAGCTGTCACAGACTGGCCGTGACATCAAAGACTTTGAGCCTCTTTACGAGAAGTTAAGTTCTATGAAACGAAGAAATTAAACTTGATTTCTTATCTTTTGACACATTTTTAGATTCAGCTTAAACTTGAAAAAAAAAATGTTTTTCCAAAAGTTAAAAATCATTTACAATGCCTGGAAGTATCAGTACCAGCCATCTAGGGGTGCTTTTTTTTTACCCCCAAAATTTTTCTATGCTCATCCCCAACCATATTGGGGGACTTCTCTGCCATTTAGATAGTGTCATGGATTTTCTTTATCAGGATTTGGCAATCCCAACAAGATGTCGTTGAAGAGCTTGTTGCAGTGCATATTGCATTCTGTTGATTATGTCATTGGTCTTTAATGCAAAGACGTTACTGAATTGGCTCTATAGGTGAAAATGTCTCAGAAAATGCAGACGGTTCAAAATTCATGAACTGTGAACAAACAATGTTTCAAAGCTTTACAGAAACAAGGGAGAAGAGGGAAGCAGTGGTGAGTTCACAGAGAGTAAGGCAAGGGGTACACTTTGGAGGAGAGATTTCAAAGTTTTGTGAAATTTTATAGGTAATAAAAATTACATATTAAATATTTAAATGACAACTACAGTGGAATGAATCCCCCCCCCTTCCATCTCTGTAATAAAAACATTTAAAAAAAAGTTTGTTGACAAAATAAATTTCTTACCTGATCAGGGTCATTGTACCTTCCAGGGCCAGATACATTTTTAAAGACGACTTGGTTTTTGGCAAAGTTTTCGATAATGGACGTCACTGCATCCCATGAATCTTGTACGTCGCGACCGTTTCTTATGGTGTTACAGTAGTTGAACATGGTATCCCAGTCTGGCTGCAGAGATCAAATGGAGAGCAAAATGTGGAGAAGCTGTCTTTAATTATTTACATCTACACGTTTCAGACATGATTTGAGCTTCTAGGGGTATGGCGAAAAAGTTTTCACCGCTAAAAGTGGCACTCGGGTGACACCGTGGCAGAGTAACAAAAATGACAGAAAGATTTTGTACCTAACCCATCTTCACATTTAGACCAGCTGCATGGCCAATTGAACAAATTGGTGAAAATGATTACATATAGAATAGAAGACTGTGAAGAAGTTAGAGTGTGATGTCAGCTTCATGTTTGTGAAACATAAATAGTTCCTTAGACTTCTATTGTCTAATTCCAATGCATATCTCTTCAGCATGGTAGTTGGTAGGTTGACGAGTCTGTGCAATATATACGAATAATTCTGGTATGTGGTGCAGGTATCAAACTCAGTAAAGTCGGCGATTAGACTGGTCGGACTGCGAAGTTAGCAAGGAGAGTATACAGGTCATGAGCCCTCTATCCCCAAAGAGTCAATTCCCCCATCCAGGACACAATTTCTCCTGCCCACCCTTGCCCATGCTCGTAACATTACATGTACATTCTTACCACAGGCAGACCTACTCCACATCGGGCCAGTTACAAGGTTAGGTTCCATTTGTATGACTTTATTATGGAAGGTAGATGAATAGTGGGCAAAATTCATTGTGCAAATTCATTAGACTTTTAGAGAAACAGTTTGGAAGGATTTTCCCACTTTCCCAATTCCATACTCCCAATATTTTGGGCAAAATGTGCAGACAGAATGGTAACAGCTACTGTGTTATTCATCACTGCTGAAGAACTGTTGATGTGTACAATCACATACTTGTAAGTCAGTTTGAAAGTATTGTGCCGTACAGAAACAAAATGTTAGGAAGAACACTTGCTCACATGAGGACCAACGTGGGGCCATTCACAGGAAAACAAAATAGGCCGTCCAGTAGAGTTAAGAGCCCTTGAAAAGTTTTTGAAACCTGCAACATAATGTAGAGGAAAAAAACACTTTATAAATACAAGTCAATGTATCTCTTGAAAGTTTTGAACAACCTTTAGACTCTCTCATTTATGCAAATTTATGTAATGAGATTGTGCGAAAAACTTCTATTTCAATGTATATACACTGCAGACCAACATACCTTCACTGACAAGCTGACCCCTTGGTGTATGACAGGTATCCATCTTAACAAAATCAATTCCCCATTCAGCGAACGTCTTTGCATCGTCATCTATGTGCTCGAATGTCCCTGGGAACCCTTGGCAAGTCTGGTAGCCCATCGACTCATAGATTCCAATTTTGAGTCCCTTGGAATGGACCTTACCAAAAATAACAGTATGGACAGAATTAATTAAATGTATACTATAGTCAGGAGGTGGGGAAAGCTAAAGAAGCAAAAATTCTTTTTTTTCCTTTTTTTTCTGTAAATTTAAGAAATATAAACACTACTATATAATTTGTATTAATGTTTAATTTAGTTTGTTTAATAACCTTTAGTTTTGTGATATTTGTATTTTAAGTGAACATTGGGTTTTAAATAATGTGTCACTATAATGCAGACTGAGGAAGGCAATTCTTTTGTTATGGCTTCATCCTGTAATTCCTCCTAAAACACAATACCATTTCAATAAAAAAAAAAACCCATAAAAGTGGTGATAAACTTTTCAAACTGTTTAATAAATCTCTCTAAATCAGGAATCAAATGACGTTATAAATATCCAAAAGTGTCCAAGTGGAACCAAAGCTCATCAGCATTATATCAAATTATAATAATGCTAGAAAATATCTAATAATGGTCACTAATGCTCTAACTTCAACAATCATTTGGCTTCAAATGCTTTCATGTCTGAAAGAAATTTGCCATCCTCAAAACATAATTTTGGCTACAAGAAGGTTCTGCAATGTCTGTGAATAGTATGGAAAGTCACAACATCCTGGAGAGTTCTCTGAAAGACTTACAGCAATGTTTATTATTCTAACACTGCTAATCCAAAATGGCACTGAAACCAACTCTAGCTCTAACCTAGAAAACACAGACAAACGAGTGAGGTACAGTGACAACCATTGTCAACTAGACTCTAATATCAGCCACTTTCACTAGTGATGCATCAGGAAGTGATATCAACAGGGTAATTGTATGCATAATCCTAATGGGAAAGAACTTATTGTAGACAAATTAAAACCATAAAACTGCAAGGTAAAAAATGAGATGAAATTTCTTACATAATCTGCTAAACTTTTCATCCCATTTGGGAACCGTATGGGATCAGCGATCAATTTCCCAGACGGATCTCTTTCCGTGGCCATCCAACAATCGTCAATGTTAACATACTCGTAACCAACATCCTTGAAACCTTTCTCTACCACCAGGTCTGCCATTGTGCGGATCAAAGCGTCACTGCATTTTTGAAAGAGAAAATGATGGCAAATATAAATATTTGGGGGCCTGTTGCCACATTTGTCTTGTTATGTTAAAATGAAAAAGTAAAAAATGCTGATTGTTTTCTGAAACCTTTGATACTATCATCATGTTTCTATTGCAGAATGAATTAACATTTATTTTTGTGTCAAACACAAAATGCTGTGTGGATGAGGATTGCGTTACTTTGTTTCATATCCAAGTTTAAATAGAAGTCTGAGATAAACAAACGTATCTACACATAAAAGCGTGATATTCCTTAGCTCCTAAACTTATCTTCAGCATTAAACGAGGCAGGACAAAATACAACAACACCAGTATCACATAAAGATGCACAGTACACAAAAACAGCCAGTTTTCAGTTAGCTCAGTTAATATATTTCGCATATACATGCATAGACATACAAAACAGTGCAGTAATGGTATATACAGGATACTAGAAAAAACATAAAATGTTTATCAAAGCTAGTAACCCTAAAGAAAAAGAAAGAAAATAACAGAACAAAGTAAGAAAGAAAAGCAAAATGTACAAAACAAAATTGACAATAATATCAATCACGGTACTTGGAAGTTAGATAACTCTTTAGTTGATACTTAAATGAAGCACATGATTTCAAATGTTTAATACCAGTTGGGAGATTATTCCATATTTTATAACAGTAATTGTTTAGCAGAAACTTTCAATGTTTAGAGCGGTGTCTAGTGACAGAGAAAAGAAGTATATTTGTTCTTGTGACGTTTGGGATATCTGACCCAAATCTTGGGTGTACAATATTTCGAAAAAGACACGAGGCAGTGCATTGTTAACGTACTGTATTTGTAAGCAAAAGTACACATTTTGAAAATATGAACATCGTTGACTTTGAGGACACCAAGAGTACTGTGCAGAGATATTAGTAGGAAAACGCCAGTGGTTGAACGTGATCGTTTTTAGAATTCTATTTTGTAGAACTTGTAAAGGCTTTAGAACGGAAATATTGGTCATACCATACGTTTCCATACCGTAGGATATCCTAGAGTTAGAGTAGACTAGTGCATAGTAAATCTGGGGAGCGACGGTGAGTGGAAGTGAACATCTAGGGCGATAAAAAATGCCTGTGTACTTGATAAGGCTGTTGTAAAGGTCATCTATATGTGGCTTGAAGGTCAGTTTATCATCAATAAAAACCCCCAAGTATTTGGCACAAGTTGTTCTACAGATCTGAGTATTATTAAGAGTAAAGGAATCTGGGCAGGGATGGAAATCATGCTCTCTACAGTTCAACTGAAAAACATACCTCAAGCAATTCTTTGGGTCCAGATCGCAATCAGTTCGCCATCTGAATCTCACCCAAGCTTGAAATCCCATCGGTGGTAGCCTTGCTAAACCATTATCTAAACTAAGTGTTAACCTAGGAACCATCAAGGTTAACACAATACTTAGTAACATTCTGAAAGACATCTTGAAATCTGGAATACAAAAATAAACTTTATCGAAGCTGCTGAATCATGGAACCCCATACAAAAAAGTCCTGCAGGAATCCTATAGGATTCCTGTATATGGAACAGGATTCCTTCCAAACGTACAATAATCCTTCATATGCATGCAGGATTCCATGATGCATGCATGTACAGGAATCCTTCATAAGCATGCAGGATGTGGCCAAATCCTGCATAAAATCCCGCAGGATCCTGCAGAACTTTTTTGTATGGGACATAGCTTCAGAGGGACACCTGTACATAGTTACCAATAAACTATACTAGATAAGCCTTGTCTTAAGGCCGTGGCTATTCTTACGACTAGTCGTAACAATTATCTATAAACTATTCTTACGACATCGGCGAATTCATGCGCAGTAAAGTAAATAAAGCAACTGCGCGTGTAGTAGGGGTAACCCTAACCCTAATCCTAACCCTAAACCTAACCGGAAATTATTGTTACTCATGGTCGTAAAAATAGTACTCCTGGTTGTAAAAATAGCAACTGCGCATGCGTAATCGGAAATTATTCTTACGACTCGTCGTAAGAATAGCCACTTTGTTGTCTTAACTTTAAGTTTCTATACTTCATATTATTTGTAGTCGTTTTACATTGTGTAAAATGAAATGCTCAAACTTGCTGAATTGTTACAGCCAACAAAGTCATGTTAAGCATGGCCTAGACGTATAATGTTAGGAGAACAGGCGCACTCATTACACTTACATCGTTATAGCTTAGGCCCCTAGACCTTATGTTTGTTGTTTATGTAGGTTTAGTTCTAAGTTAGGCTAGCCTACATAACTGTTATGTAGCAATTGTTAGGCCTGACGTTAGGAGCACGTTCCGAGCTAGCTCCAACAGTTGGAAGCACCTGGGATGAGATGTGTGTGACCTGGGCAACAGAACTGTAGTGTAAGTTGTAACCTGAGAACGAAATTACGTTATTAGAATATTCCTCATTACTTGTTACCCAGTAAGTATATAATAAGTCTTTAGACAAACCCAGTAGCTAGATTGACTGCCCGTGAGTGTTAACTAACCTCACCCGATTATAACTTATTGTTTGTTTACAATAACGAAGAAAACTTTCAATTCGTGTCCAGTGTTGGGGCCATAATATGCTAACCTTTTCTTGTATTGTTTCTGTTGTCTACACGGAAGTGACTTATTACTTCCGTGGTCTGCTACCTTTCATTTGCTGGTGTGCGGACGTAAGAGCGGACAGTTGGAACTTGGAAGTAGAGTCAGCTTTACGAAGGTTTGGTTATCTAATTAGCTTGCATCTTGAATAAGCTCACCAATTCATGTCGACCTGTAGACTAGCTATAACATTATGTTCTTTGGGGAATTGCCATTATTGCCTACGGTTCTAAATTAAGGCAGTAGGCCTATACTAGTCTAAGTCTAACATTAGGACAATGCCACATAACACTATTTAAAAGTTAGGCTAGGCATTAACTTAGGCTTACTGGATTAAGTTTGGCCTACGGTAGGCCCCAGGGGAGTGTGTGGTATATTGAACAGCATCACCCTAACTGTCTAAGTCACTCTAAGCCTTCGTCGAAGTTGATGCCAAGTCATTGATTGTGTTCGACAGGTCCTAGAAATGAAAACTCCTCAACCTACAGGCATTAGCACAACAGCTAGCGCCAGGACTTTCGGTGATATTTTACAAGTCGGTTGTCACTGGTCAGCTTCCTGAGGACTGGCGGAATGCAATTGTGGCACCTATATTCAAAAAAGGGAATGTCCACCTGGCTGAAAACTATCGTCCTGTCTCTCTGACATCAGTAATCTCCAAGTTACTTGAACACATCATCTGTAAACATGTCTTGGGTCACTTGGATCGGAATAACATCCTGACATCCCTGAAGCATGGTTTCCGTAAAGGATTTTCTTGTGAGACCCAACTTCTAGTAACAATGGATGATTTACTTAAACATTATGACAGAAATACACAAACTGATGTTATCATATTAGACTTCTCTAAGGCCTTCGATACAGTTCCACATAAAAAGCTGTTGAATAAGCTAGAGGGCTATGGCATTAATGGTAGCATCTTGAAGTGGATTGACTCCTTCCTGACTCAGCGGAAAATGTGTGTAGCTGTTGATGGTGAAATCTCTGAGTGGACTCCTGTTCTCTCTGGTGTCCCCCAGGGGACAGTTCTTGGTCCTTTACTTTTTCTTTGTCATATAAATGACCTCCCTGATTGCATTTCGTCACAAGTGAGATTGTTTGCTGATGATTGCCTTCTCTATAGGCCTATAAGGGAACAGAGTGATCATATTGCGCTACAACAAGATTTGGAAAATTTAGTCTCTTGGGCTGATGCCTGGGGAATGAGTTTCAACTCTGAGAAATGTTACTTGTTGAGTAGTAGAAATAAGTCAACACATTTTTATAGCATAAAGGATAAAATCTTGAAACAAGTAAATAATAATCTTTACCTGGGAGTTATCATCTCTGATGACTTCAAATGGAGTACCCATATAAGTAAAAAAGCTGCTAAAGCTAGCTCCATGTTGGGTTTGCTAAAGAGAAACCTCAAACGTTGTCCTGTGGAATGTAAGAAACTCGGCTATACAT
>JAIPMN010000618.1:34697-60252 GCA_020650975.1 Apostichopus californicus | reverse complement strand
GGCATGTGGTAAAGTTAGTGTAATGAGGGAAGTGTGGGGGGGGGGGTTATAAGATATGTTGTTAAACCGAGTAGGGTGTGTTAAGATAAAAGTTATGTTTTTGTAGTGTTTCTGACCTTTGAAGTTGTGAACCAAGTTATGATGATAAAACTTAATTGTAAAGCAGACATAATAGTTTTAAACTGTTTTGAATTGAAAGGTTAGTTTGGAAGAAGCGACCTTAGTGTGACCTACAACCAAAAAAAAAAAATTAATAATAATAAAAAGGGAGTTTTAATTCATGTGGTAAAGAAATGCAAACAATGTTTGCTGTTACCAAAGCAAATACCTGCCATTGCTCAAGTAATGCAAGTGGATCTGGTTTAACCTGACAAACATAAAAGCATAATAAGGTTACAGATAGATCTACCATTTCCCAAATAGCATAGAGGTAAGTGGATGTGGATTAGCCTGATGAACATCACATGGTTCTTACAAGTTAAAGGGGAGATCTTCCTTATATCCATGTGTTGAAAACATTTTTGGTGGATTCGGTTTACCCTGATAAACATCACATGGTTCTTACAAGTTAAAGGGAGATCTGCCAATGGCCCTGTGTAAATATACATTATGGTAAATTCGGTTTAGCCTGATAAACACCTAATTTGGATCTTCAACCTTTATATTCAAGTTGGATTGAAGCAGCTGATTGGTTGCATTTCTCTGCATTCCAACAAGCAAGACTTGAGCAAGTTGTATGATGTTAGTTTGTTTACATCAGATGTTGAATTCTTCCAGAAAAATAAATCATGGGTACTTTTCACTTGTGAGGCCTATAGCACCTTCAGTGCAGTTCATATATGAGGGAGGGGCCTACTTTGCATTTAACAGTCGGGACTACAGTAGTACAGTCATGTGTGTACTAATGACAGAGCTTATGAACCAGCTAAATTAGGTCATGTTTAGACAAGGAAGAAAAACATACATGATGACATTCATGTTTAAACATTGTAGTAGCTAACACAAGCAAATTTGTAAATGGATTAAGGTATATGTATCATGGAAGTATTAATGAATTGCAACCAAGTTGCATAAGGTTTGTCAGTTTTAGTGTGTTTAGCCCAGCACACATTTCAGTGAATTTTCAAAGATTCTTGACTGTGGCCCTATGCTAGGAGATTGGAACAAATATTTAAGCTATCGACGCATAAACTATGACAGTACTGGATATGAACTTGTATGACATGCACTGATCAGATCAGATTAAGGGATTAGCCTTTACAGACAATGACTTCATGAGGGTAGCTGTCTGTACCTCTATGTACTCTGTATGCTTTATATACCACCTCACATCAAACCCCACACAGAGTTCTTGTGAACAAACAAACAATTGAATATTTTGAGTGGATAACTTTGATTCAAGTTAATTTTCAATTTGCTTTTAGGAAATCTTTTTGTGTTGCTCTTTTAGGATTGTTATTTTTGTTATTGACTTCACTTGCTTGAATACTAGATTTGAACTGAGTGGAATGTGTACAGGTTTCCCAGGGGATGTCCTTTGATACAAACATAGCTCAATTCCTAGAAAAGCTAGCAGACATTCCACACTGCTGTGTCTCTCCCTTCAGATAATTAATGCAGCTTAGGGGGGGGGGGGGGCTTGAAAAGGTTGCTGCAGTAGCATTCCATATTATTATTATTATTATTATTACAATGGACTCCACTTTGTTGTACAGTTATTGTCCAAACATAATTCAAATATATATGGTTTACCTTATATATGTATGTGTGTGTGTTTGTCTAGGAACACAGTATTACAATCACAGATGCATTTCTGTAGTGTTTAATATACTCTTTGTTGAATATGATTGTGTCTAGATCAGATGTTTCCCTTGTACCTACCACTATCTTTGCCAAATTTCTACCCTTTACTATTAGTCTTTTAGCCAGCAAATTTGGTTCTTCTGCATTCATTCTATTAGCAATAAGGAAATTGGACACAAAATGAATTGATTCAAAATTTCATGAGGGTATGAGAACTCCTAATGTTGAAAATCTCTTGACATTTAATGATTGAATGTCAAGAAATTTTCACATGAAGTATTCCATACCTTATGAAACTTTGCATAAATTCATATTGATTAAATATAAAAACAAAACCATTTATATACTAAGAGATCTTTAGTATGTGTTGCTTTATCATCCACAAAAGCTCATCACAAAAGCTCATCACAAAAAAATTGATCCAATCAACTTTTGTTAAAAACATATACAACCAATGTTGTGTAAAGGTAATACCTGTTATCTCAAAGAAACGTTTGTAAACAGAGGATAGTTTTGAAGAAATGGAAGAGAGTATCTAATTTAAAAGGTTAGGTGTTAATTTCTTGATTTGGTCATGACATTCTCTTGGAAGTGGGTTTTGTCTAGAATTGATGAGTATTCCCTGAGTTTCAAATATTTATAATCTTCTGAAAGAATTGAATAGAAATCATTCGTTCATGACAGAAATATGTAGCAACCATATTTAATGTACTGAATGAGTTTTAACGTAAAAAGTCACCAGGCACTCTGAAATTTCTTCCCAAAGGTCTTACATTTTTGATGGGTTGATGGATATGGTCAAAACTGGGTGAGTTAGACGTCCCCAGAGAAAGCTTTTGGTGTTACCTCCTTTCTCCCATGATACCTGCTTGTCTCCTTTCAAGCTGTGTGGATTTTATTTTTTTATTTTTTATTTTTTTTATTATTATTATTATTTTTTTCTCCCTGTTTGAGTGTCATTTCTTGCTTACTTTTTGTTCAACAGTCAATTTTGCATTTTTGTGTGTTGTATTGTAATTGTTGAGTGCACCCTGAGTTCAACTCTTTTTTTTCTTCATTTTGTAGACATCTGCTTTAAACTTGTTGTGGTTTATTATTTAATAGCTTCATGTTTGAGAATGAACCTTCTACTAACTAGACCTAGTCACATAATATGCTGTTGATCTGTAGGAAACAGAATAGAGGGCAACAAACTTCTTACCGTCGTTTCATACTTTTGCCAATTTACCATCTCTGTTGACGAAAGCAGGATGTACATTACTTCCCTATGACTGAGATTTCTTCACTCTTGAGTTCTGTTAGTAATCATTGCACAATGATCCTGCTGGGCTGGGCAGGTATTGTGCAATATTTACCACTTTGAAGTCTGTCTTTGTAAGTCTTGTTCTGCAGCAACCTTTTCAATGAGTCATCATAGTTACTACAGTTCCATAGCAACAGTGACTATTGTTGACATGGTATTTATCATGAGTATGTATATCTTATGACCCTACTAGCTATTTGATTGAATTGACATACAAAATGCAGTTTTTGTTTGTTTGATTTACATCAAAGGTTCTACCACAGGCAATCATGCATATCACAGAGTTGGCCTGTAGCCCCCTCGTAAGTGTTGTGCACTGCCAGTCAATGTACGAAACATATATATTGACCATCCTATATCATTGTACACATCCCAAGATTATTTCTGCACAGTTTATTCCAAAACAGTTTCCTAAACTTTACTGGTTCAAATGATGCAAATATTAGGTCTTCCTTTCATCTCTTTGTGGGATAATTTTTGTGAAGAGCAACTTTAATTTACAAGTCACAATGACATTATGTTTGCTCTGATCAGAACTAATTTAGCTAAATTTGCCAAGTATAAATCATTGTCTGTTATTAAATAGTTTGTCTTTTTTTAAGGTAAAGAGTGAATGACCTTTAATTGTGAAGTATTTCATAAAGTATTTCATAACTTGAAATAGATCATTCACTTGAAACTTAGTTCCATCAATAAAACTATGTCCCTCCATCACTGTCAGTTACCTACAGGAGAGGTGTATGTGTCAACTATGGCAGTACTGTAGTAGTAGGCACTACATTCCTGCACACTTCAATATCATGGTGTTATACAGGAAAAGGAATAAAACAGTACATTTCTGTATTTCGTCAACATTTTTGAAACAAACTAAATGAAGTATGACTCAAAAACTAAGATAGCAATTGGTCAAAGTAGGAGAATCTCTTGGCTTCTTAATGTTTCTATTTTTTTATTTCTGCAAAGCTAAAATCAGTAAGTAACTGATTTATTTATTTAGTCTTTTAACATGTCATGGTCCAGACATTCTTCTTTATTAGCATTAAGCAAATTGGAAGTCCGAAAGTTTGGAAGTTTTACTTCGGTATTTGAAATGCAATGTGGCTGTAGCTAGACTAATGAGCTTTGGTGTCATGGACTTCGTAGTATGGCAGTGGATAACAGATTTATCAAACGCGAATCTTAAAACATCTGTCAGGCTGTAAAAACTGGCTGCCAGCATAGGCCTGGTTTCGTATTTCGATAGTTCAATATTCATGAATAATTGGAGTCTGAAAATTGCAAAGATGTTTCGTTTCTACATAGTTCACTGTTGCTTAGATTGCGGACTCTGTTAACATCAACTCAATGCTAAAAGCAAGTTACGACATCTCTTGCTTATATATGCTGGTAGTGAAATTGTTACAGCCATTTGGAATTATGTTCTAATGCTTACAGTATATATGGTACTCGATTGTCACACTTGAAAGCACCGGTAATGACAGTAGGAATAGGTCTTTTATGTAATATAGGAACAGGATACTCCAACTATTCCTCTACAGTGCTTTGTAATGTGGTATATGTCATGACATGCGAGTACCAAAGAGTTGGTCTCAACTGGGTAATTGTGAGGAATTGTTGTTGCTACTGGTAAGGTGAAAAGTACAACAAAATTTAGCAGGAAGTTACATTCTAAGCTTATTTGGTAATTGCCTGAAAGGTTGTTTGTGTAAGATTTAGTGCAATACTAGGTACATGTTAAAGCAGCAAGCTGTATGAATATGGTTGGGAAAGGGGAAGAAGAAGGACTAGAGATTAGGAAATAAGTAAAAGAAAAAAAGGAGAGATGTTTTTGTGTCAGATATCTGGGATATTGGCAACATAACAAGAGCGTCCACACATGACTTAGCTCTGGATTAAGGCATGTAGGTGCTGGCTCTACAAGGGTGGTGCCTTCAGTGCCAGATAGGTGTTTGCAAAACATTGGTCTCTCGCACCCTATTTAATGCTAGAGACTTTGGTGTTGTACATCTTGATATAAATGGTTACAGCTAAATACTATAGGTATCACATGGATATGAGTAACAGACATTCTCATTAAATTGTAGTATATTTTCCCTGACATTGTAGCAATCTGAATCTTGTTTTGATATGACAAATGTGTTTCTAAGTTATCAATTTTTTTTTTCCAGGATACACTTGTAAGCAAATTATTCAAAGCATAACTGAGTACTAATAGTTTCAATAAGCATGCAGTTGATCAAACTATGAAGACGGAAGGCGCATAGCTATTTTCACCTACTGAATATTCAGTGATCAGGAACGCACAATTCCATTTGATCTTTTAAGTGATATTTGATTACCCGGACACTTTTCTCTCTCACTATCAATATTAATCTCATACCAAAGGTAAATAGAAATTTTCCAACCTTTAAATTTGTATTCATTATTTGAGTAGCCAGTTGACAAGTACATACTGAAGGGCCAATGAATTGCATCGCTATGAACGAATTAGTAGCATTTGAAAGTTAACCAAAACAACTAAAAATATCTGAGCATTTAAAAACTAGAATACATGGCTCACACAATCAGGCCTAGAATTTCACAATTTTTAACATTTGCTAAAAGATGCCAGTGCTTGAGAAATCTGCTGAGTAAAATCCAGTTCTCACTTTCCTATTCCTGCATTGCAACACACAGGTTATTACTGTACAGGGTAATATTTGCTGATACCAAGCAGTAATACTACAGGGCTTACTTTAGGTACGGAAACCGTGTCAATTCTTTGGCCGACAGTTGTCGACCGACCTAGCGTGTGTTGATGTTCTTAGGGTCTACTAGCAGAAACTGCCAGTGTTATTATAGCCAGTAAATAGCCCTGATTTTGAGACCTGACAATAAAAAACATTTGATCTTCCGTCACCTCTCAACCAGACAGAGAAATGTATAGCCCTTTGGTCTACTTCTTCTGAACCGTTGCTGATTTGAGTAATCATCATTGGTATTTTTCTCCCTCACCTTTGGTTGTTCCTCCAGAAATTATCAAATAACAAATAAAAACAATTAAAAAACTGTCACCTTTGGTTGTTCCTCCAGAAATTATCAAATATATAACAAATAAAAAAAAATAAAAAGCTGTTACACTTTGAAAATAATTTGAAAAAGCAGAGCAGAAAAAGAGCTTCACTGGGAACTGTCATGGATCCTAGCAAGGAAGGGAATTACATTATGTACCAATATTCAGTTACCTAACACAGGAAATATCTTAGTTGAACTCTACAAGTTTCATTCTGGTTTGTTATTTCTGTAACTCTTTGAAGTAAAGGGAAGTGGGAGGAAGGTCTTTGGAATATTGAAGTGATGACTTATAATATGAATGTTGACTTGAATGATGTTTGAATTCTTCCTCTGGCCGTGTGTGACAATACCTCTTCAAAGGTGTGGGTTTAATAGGCGCAAAACCAGACAAAATGTGCTAAACTGGACATTATTCTTTAGTTTCTTCTATATTGAGAAGATAACATATCTGTAATGATGGGTACACTTATGAATGAAATATTGGAACGGCACTCTTGAGATGACCCAGCCCATAGACCCAGAGACAGGGAGGGAGGAGAGAATGGTAGGGACCGTAGGGTAGGATCTGTGTGATGACTCTATGGTAGGATGGGGTAGGACCTGTGTGATGACTCTATGGTAGGGTAGGGTAGGACCTGTGTGATGACTCTATGGTAGGATGGGGTAGGACCTGTGTGATGACTCTATGGTAGGGTAGGGTAGGACCTGTGTGATGACTCTGGTAGGGTAGGACCTGTGTGATGACTCTATGGTAGGGTAGGGTAGGACCTGTGTGATGACTGTATGGTATGATAGGGTAGGACCTGTGTGATGACTCTATGGTATGGTAGGGTAGGACCTGTGTGATGACTATATGGTAGGGTAGGGTAGTACCTGTGTGATGACTCATGCTTCCTATTTGAGGGTTGTATTATGTCCAGTACTGCATGTTTGGTGTATTACTTTGCCTCATGTTCATTGCATCATGTTAATCTTATGTATCAAGTGTTTTAATATTTTTGCTTGTGCTGTGTGACTGTCCGTGTGTTTGTTTGTTTTGGAGTTCAAGTCAAGATCAGATATCATTCAGTCAACTCTCATAGTCCTTAAATATATATATCACCCTCGTACAGAGATACCTTATCCAGCTAAGTGTGTAGGTAGGCTAAAGAATGTCCTTATATGTGAAATTCTGTATTTCAAAAAAATAAATAAATGAATAAACTTGTTTGCATTTAATGAATTTTACAAAATATAAGCTGACATTGTTATAGTTATAGAATTGTAATGGATCAATCCTTTTTATCTTGTTTATATCACTGAGGTTGCATTGATCTGCCCTTGATACAGCCAGCTGTAAATACTCACATTTCATATTCTATTAGAGAGAATTGATGATACAGCTGCCAAATATTGATGGTGTGTTCATGTTCTACAACTTATCCAAGCAATGGGCATTATTCTAGCTTAGAAGTTACTGGGAGTATTATTGCTACATTGTGTTCCTGTATGTGTCCAAATGATATAGTAAATATGATAATGGCTAAAGCCCTCAGATTTTCAACTGAGTCAAATCACCACAGCACTTACAGACATTGTTGCTGCAAAAATAGCTTTATTTGTCATTTCTTTGACATCCGGGGAGGGGGGTAGAGCATCGCTGGTCTGTAGCATGATTTGTGTTGTATTTGTCCCTTTTATGTCAAATTTCTTGATGTCGTTCATCGGAACCGAAGACAAATGTTTAGTTGTGATGTGAAATCCACTACAGATATGACTGCAAATGAGTGATGATAACGATTAAGCTAGATCACCGGCACATGTACAGTATTGAGTGCAATGAAAGAAGTAACAGTCAAGAAGCTGGTCAACATTGTTCAGAAGATCCTTCTAGTTTGTTGTCGAAAATTCATTTCAGTTCATTTCTCACACACATAACAAATTAGCATTCTTCTTTAACACTACAAGTAACATTAATGCTGGTTTCCTCGTCTGTTTGTGATATCCTGGCCTTTGCAGACAGACAGAACCATTTAGATTTGCCCTTTAGAGGGTCAATGTACTTAAAATAATGACAAAAAGCCTGTCCTATGGACGGCATTTTCCTCCTATTTGAAACAGCTACCATTTAAGCAGCTGTTGTATCAAGCCTGTTGTAAATGGATACAGTGCAAACATCACTGTTTAGTTCCAGGGTAATTATGCCAATAAGCAATAAATTAGGATATTTCTGTGTGAAAGTACAGTCAGATTTCCAAGTTATTTTTTTATTTTTAATATATATTTTAAAGTCTCATATAAGGAATTCATTTAGTCATTAAACCTCTTGTCACCCATATTTTCACTCTTCATATCGGTATTAATCACATTTAAAAACAAACCACAGATCGTCAATATTGTTGACGTTTTTGTTGCTATTTTGAAATAAATATTAACTAGTTAGGTTAATGATCTACATTATTGTCATATTAGTGCTGAATGAAAAAAAAGTTGATCGAGAACAAAGTAAACAAGCTGCTTTACAGTTTCAGTCCTCTCTCATGAAAAAAAAATGAGTAAATCCCTTGAGAGATCTAATCTAGATTAGTTTAATCAGTGAAAAAGCATAACTTGATCTTATTATTTGAGGTCACTAATGAATTTATGCAAATGTAAGATGTATCTTAAAACCTGATGTATACATACCATTTTCTTCTGCTGACAAAGACATAATATGTCACCATGCCAACATGGCTGATCTGCGTGGCCTATTTAAAATGATTCATATTGTATCTCATAAATCAGACAACACTGCTTTATATACAAGGGGATTGCATACTCATCTTGTCTATCACATAGTAGTGGCTTTCCATTTGATAACTTTTTATTAAATATCTTTTGTGTAATATTCCATGAGTCCAGACTGAAATTCTGTTAACATCAATTCTCTTTTTATTATGAAAGCCTTGAAAGGCTTGAGTTATGCTATAATATAGAAATGACCTTGATGCACAAATCTTCCCCAATATTTTTGATTTTCAAGGTTGTGCAGATAACATAGACAATCGGTTACAATTGTACATGACACATGCCATGCTATTTTTGAATGGCAAACATGTCCATGATATGCATTATAAGTATTCATTTCACAACACATATTCATATTACAGTACTACAAGATCTATTATAGAGCAATGTCACCTCAACAAAGACCTCTTTTAGATGCCAGGAAATTTGATTGAAACAGGATGTTACTTGTTAACATCATTGAGCTTTTGAAATTTGAACATATATTAATTTTTTTATTTTTTATTAAATCTTATGTGGATCTGGAAATGTACTTTAGTTGAAATGATTTCTTGAAGTGAAGAGACAGTTAGGCATTTAAAATGTTAAAGTCTCAATGCGTGTCTGCCAAATTTTAACTTCGACCTTTCCAGCTTACTGCACTAAATGCCTCAGTGAAAATTACACCGTTCTATGCAATTTTCACATTAAAATCATTATTTTTATTGTGTTATCTGTCGTTAAACATTTTGAGCTGAATAAAGTTGGCCAGATTTTTTAACAAGTCCATAGATTCTACAAACTCCAATAAAAATTTGCAAGCCCCGCCCAAACAGATCATGCGCCAATCAAATCTCTCTGTTTTGTTTAAGACCGTTAGGCCTGTGTACTAGCCTGTGTTAGGTCCATTCTCTTGAGTAGTATCTTTCTTTCGGTCTTTCCGATGTAGCTTGCAAAATTGTGTCATATCCTTCCATTGCAAGGAATAAAGAGGTGTTTTCAGACGTTTCCTCCGTGAAATTGGGTAAAAAAAGCGGACGATGCAAGTATATATAGATTACATTTGTGTAATGCACATGCTGATATGGGCGGTCGCAGTGATTTTACGGTAAATAGTTTGCGCAATAAGGGAAACAGATAATAAATTTCTTTTTATTGATTGCAACAGCTTTTCTCCATTAAACCCACCTGGTCAGAGTGATTAGAATAAGAAACATTGAATTTGCATCGGAAGTTTGTTTTCCTAAATTCATCAGCCCACACATATTGAGACTTGAAGTATAATTTAGATTTAGATCATAAATCAAGAAACTAAGATCCTGAAGTTGGACGAAGTATTTCTTGATGAAAAATCTTTAAGTTTCAACGACCAGTTCAATTGAGTTTTAGCCTAGTTGTTGATGACAACATCACCATGAAAAAGAACAGAATTGAGAAAACAACAAAATAAATTTATACAAAGATAAAACTATAGGTGACATAGAGTTCATTCAACAAAAACATGAATAATATATTCAAACATAGCTTAGAAAACAGCAGCAATAATGGAGAGAAAAATCTATATATAAATATGAGTAGACAGCAGAGTGACAGTACTTTGGCAATCCATAAAATCTAGGTTCCTTTGTGTTCATATTCCAGGTATCAAAGTGCTCAACTCCAAAGAGGACCACTATCCAATAATTAGAGTTTGCCACTAAATATTGAATTATTGATTAAATGTACTACACCGTACATCGGGTTCAATAAATACAATAATCCACAAATGAAGTAACAGTTTTAAACAAAGACTGAATTAGGCAGGAGAGAGACAAATAGGCATATATACTGTAGGTTATTGTGTATCGTAAATGAGCCAGACATTCACAAAAGGTTTATAGTGCGGTCTTTCTATGTGGTTGTTGTGGCTTGGTTATATAAAGGTTTTAGACAGTTCTATTCAAGAATATGCCTTTGTTCATGATAATGTGAAGCGTGAGTTATTCTATTGTCTATGAGTAGTCTCTTTATTCATTCAAGCCCACATTTCTCAATCAATAAAGAAAGTACTTCTGGTAATAGTCTGTCGAAAAAGGAAAATGTTCAACAATTCGCAGCGATAGGAAATGCAGGAAAAGCAATCCTTGTTGGTCCATTACACATCATCATCATCATAATAAATATTCACTCAGGAAAAATCATCAATCAACACATAGCTCCCTCTTTTTAACCGTCCTCCTTTTTTTACCGTTAACTCGTCTTTCCTGTCCATTACCTGGAATGTTGCCCAGTTCCTACATTTCAGGATATTCTTCCACAACTAGCTTCAATTGAGTAGGATATTGCTTGTTTACATTACCTGGAAAACCTTTGAATGTAATTTGTTGTTAAAATTGTACTGCAGTGTAGTAAATACTGACAGAGCTTGAAAATCTTGCTCTAGATCTCGAGAGTCAACATTTTGTACCGAATTGTTTGAAATGCAAAGTGCCACCTTGTATGTAGTGATACAAAATGAACGGGTAGGGGGGGGGGGGAGGGGTGGGAGATGTTTCTGTGTACTGTACATACACACCAGACATTTATCTGTTCTCTTTGAGATGAATAAGTTGAATGCAAATCCTAATCAATCACTACACATTTAATAGAATCCCATCCAACATTCTTTTCATTTGTTATCATGTTACATGATGAGGTGGGTGTGATTGTTTTAGTGTTGAGCTAGTCAGCCTGTAAAATCATGCACTATTTGTGGTATTGTTAATATGTGCCTGCTGTTTGTTCTCTGTATGAACTTTGCGTTACCATGCACCACCAACCTCCCTTTGCATCTTATTCTCTCCCATTCGTGACAGATGACCCCCGAACGATTCTAATCTCTCTTTCTCCTGTTTGTGTCTTCACCCAGTTTTCGTAGATCTAATGGAGTTGAAGTGTCATACAATAGAAGCGTGTCTGTCCCAGTAGAGGTATATATTGGTGTATCCTCTGCATGGCTATTTCTTCAGCCATCTATGTGTTCATTTTCAGACCACGTTCCTCTAAAATTTTGCATTATCATTTAACACCCCACCACCTTAAAAAAACAGCTTGGAATGAAATTTTAAAATGTTCTCAGCACACTTGCTTCTGTTTAAATAAGTGTTTGTGGAGATAACGATTCAGTAGTCTCTCATTACGTAAAGCAAGATTAAGGGTATCAGTGGATTGATATAAATGTCTGATTCAAGAAATTCAAAATAGACATTCTTCTACTATAGGAAAAGTTGACAAAAGAGAAAAGGGAATGAATTTTGGCATTTTCTAACTTTTTAAATCTTACCAAATTTTGGAGCAAAGTGTTAGGTGATATTGACTCATCTATAGTAAAACATTATTTGTATCGATTGTCGGTGGTGTAAGAGAAGACACTAATACCATTGTTGCCAGCTGCTTTTGCAGACTGAATGTCCAAGTTTTATTATAAATTAGCTTTGAAAGTTTGCACTGACGTGTCATTCCGTCCCTTAACATCATCCATAACTCGTCCGATAAGATGTGGTCTAATTCAGCTGTCTAGGTTCATTGTGTAACACCTCTCTCTCTCTCTCTCACTATCTGAATCTACAACAAACTCACCTTGAATATCTTGTACATATATATTACATATCACAACAGATGGATTTCTTCATTCTCCTCTCACATGTCTCCTAAACATGAGGACATATAGCCTACAGCATTTTCAGATTTATGGATTATGCCTTGCCATGCATATACATATAAACTAGGGTGGGATTGATGGCAGAGTTGTCCTTCACTGATATTTAGGCCCATTACCGGCTAATTGCACCTTTTGGGAGTGGAATGTGTGATCTTCATGTGAAAATATTAGCTGATGTTTAAATGGAACATTGCTATGTATTAAAATTAAGAAACAAATGTAACTAGTTGCTGCACTGAAAGCATCCTTCATCCATGTAGGTGAGGTACTTCCCAATCAGCTGTACCCTGGAACTCACATGTTAATTCTCAAGATATCAACATTACTGAGTTGCCGAGATTGCCAGAATACTTATTGAATTTAGCTGCATAGAGTAGCATCCTGTTTGACTTCTAAGGAATAACTGGATCTTTACACAGAACAGACTTCACTGAAACATTGTTACCTGTTCATCTTTAACAAATATAATAATATCAATGTTTGTTGAGCTTGTTGTAATTCCTTTTGAAAAACTCTGTGCTTTTATGTTCAAATTTGTTAACTCTTCAACTTGTTTTATTGCTAGATGGAGGTAAATTGTTTCATCGTCGTTGATGTATTTTTAAGTTTGATGTGAAATCAGTTCTTGGACTAGCTAATTTGTGACTCTGTGGACAATCTTTGATGTCTTCAAAGCTATGGATTGTTCAATATCACTGGCAATATCGTATTTTATTTTTTATTCTTATCTTTATAGTCTCAGCCAGTCCTGGTGTTCTTCATGCATTTGTTTTGTAAGCCATGCATTATGCTTTTACCTGAAATGTATTATACATTGGGGGGGGGGGACTAATCCATATTACAAAGACATTTTAATTTAGTGAAATAACATTGCGGTTGGTGATAGCAATAACACATCTGCTTGCAGTGTTGAGTATCCTTGTTGAAATCAATAACAAGCCATTCAGTATGTAGCTTTCCCAGGGTACCTCCCAATGCTGGTTAAAAAACAATACCAATTCTGAAGTAACTGGGGCACTCAATACCTAGGACATTAAACCACTATACAAATATCAGACACAAACAAAGAAGGTATGATGATAACATGAAAAAGGGAAAAAGGGACATTTAAGGTCAATGTAGAGAGAAGTTCAGTTTGTGTTCAACAAGGAATTTTGTTCAGCAAAAGGTGGGATTAAGGTCAGATTGGAAACCACTTACTATAGATGTTATTTAAAGTAGACCATTGCTGCTATACTGCCAAACATTGCAACATTGCAATGTTTGCGAGACATCCTGCATTTTATGAAGGGAAATGTTCAAATTCCACATGTAAACAACCTGGAAAAAGATGTGTGTTCATCTATTCAGATATTTTGTAGTTGTACCATAGATTTGGGATTGTACAACCAGGGGCTCATCTTGGATAGAAGATTGGCTGATCATGCCAGTAGTATTAGTAAAGTAGGATTTTCTGCAATGAACAAAGTAAGAGCCTCTGTATTGAAGGATTTCTGACATCACTCCCCTCTCACCTGTCTCCTAGATTCATAGGCCCCGCTCAGATATTACGTTCTTGCACATTGTTAAAGAATTTCGTTAAATAAGGAACAACGGCCTGCATTGATGAGATTAATATGAGCCCAGGCACACTGCACACACTGTACAGAGGCAAGCAAAACTTTCCCACCAACAAATCCCAATCCAGGTGTTCTATACAAACAAATCATCACAGGAAATAAAGTGGAAATAGGCATATTTTGACTAAACAATAGTCGGTTTGAATTAACGCAATTGCTGAGAGTTTTTAGTGTAGTGTTAGTGTCATATCTGATCATTGCAAAGTCTAAATCCCTGATCCATGTCCATCCACTCACCGGCCCCGCCCCTCCCCGCCCCAAACAACCCCTTCCCCTCCGCCCTTCATTTTTCTTCATCTTCTCATTAAAAGTGTTACCGTATTTCTTAGGGGCATCTTTTTGGGCATCTCATCAAGTGGACTTATTCACTGTCTTGTTATATTTCCACATACTGTATCACATGATAGTATTATTATACAGTGTAATTCTTCATGATAATATTAAGTGGGGGGGAGGGGGTAGAGGAGAGAGGGTTAATGTTAGGTTGAGGCCAAAATTTATACTCCTTCATAGAGCTCTTTGGAGTGATGTGTAATGTACAGTACTGAAGAAAAGACTTCAAAGAAGTGTTCTATGTGTATGGCAGTGTAACAACACTCTCCCTTAAACAGTATTAATGTCGCTCTAAGAAGTACCATGAGAAGATCTAGGCCTGGTCACATTAAGGATATCGATTTTTATATTAATGAATCTATTCTGTCAGGTTGAAGAGGGTCCGTTATCACACAGGGAGTGCTTTGCTCGATGAAAGCGGGTTTATTAAATTATGTGCACTCCACATGGGAGAGTGGTCTGGTCTAGTAGTGAATGTTGTATTAATGAAGACAGTTGTAACCACCAACTGGTGTAAGAGATGATTGTGTATATTATAAATATTCTCACTTACAATAATGGTATACTGTATGCTAAGTTTTCAGTAAGACTTAAGGAGCGTTTTGGGTTGATTTTGATCAACGTTGTTTGGATGAGCTGTTTTATACTAGACTCTGATATCAATACAGCTCATTAGCTTGACTAGCCAAGTTGCATTTGAATAAGTGAAGTAATTGTTCATGTAGTTTATAAAACTGTGCACCATATAAAGTGTCCAGACGACAGACCGACCGCCATTGAGGAGTAAAACAAGGTCTATAAATTACCTACAGATGAACCTTCAATTGGGAGAAACATCTAGATGAGTGTCTTTAGCATCATCGATTACAATCATATCTTGAGAAATACGAGTCAGTTCTCAAGAAATTGCCGACGGCGGCGCTCCAAAAAAGCTGCTCTAAGGTTGTTAAGAGAGCAATGCTATGATGAATGTATCGTCCTACAGATACAACACCTCGGACTACTGTATATTTCATTTTCAGAGTTGAGGGGGAAAAAGAGGGATCTTTTATTTACCACCGGTTGGAAACTTACAGATAGTAGACAAGAACCATAGCGGAGTTAATTACGATGATGATGATGATGTATAGTGCTTGTGCAGGATTTAATTGCTCTGCATAGAGCTATACATATATTAACCTATTACATTCTATCTTCAGTGTTTCTTTATACTCTACAGGATTTGCCAAACCTTTGACCAAATCCTTGGGGAAATGAGACTGCATGATGTGTTCAGCTTGCGTTATATATGAATATATATATTTATATCTATAATGCTGTGATTATATTCATTTGTGGCTGTGCTTGGCTTGCCCTGCTCCTCCTCCTCCTCCTACTCCTCCTAACCCTCCTCTGTCATACACTCATATAAACTCTCGCCTCTTCCTCCTCTCCCATGATTTTTTCATTTGATCTGGATACGTCAGTTTTTCAGTTTGGTTTGTTTTTTTTCTTTTTCTGTTCCATACAGCATGAAAAGAGCTAGTTCCATGTCTGTACTGAATTCCGGTCACGAGGTGAGTACATATCGCTGCATTCTCTGTTCCCCTGCCCCCACACCTCGTTACGTTCTCGTCAACTTTAAAGCACGAGTGTGAATTGTCAAGCATGAAGATAATGAAATTTTTCTTATTCTATTTCTTTATTGTTAATACAAAAGAGAGTATTAACCTAGTTTCACACAGTACTTTACCTTTCGGGCCAAATGTCATCTGCAGGTTGTCTACAAATAACAGCAGCCTGGAGCTATGTAACTGCTGTTATCTGCAGGTTGTCTACAAATAACAGCAGCCTGGAGCTATGTAACTGCTGTTACTCGAAGGCTTGTTTGTGTAGTAAATCGAAACCACAACAGGAAAAAAGATCACATTAATATTTATAGTCACACTGCTTTCATCTGTAGAACTTTTGGTTGGTAGTTCGTAGTTCGTAGAAGGGGATACTGAGTTCTGGTTTATTCGTCACGTTGATAGTGGTAAAGGGGCCTCAAAGGTACCAGAGTTGTGGGAAGGGTGGATGAAAGCCAATCCATGTTATCTTGTCAGTGAGAATTCGTTTTAGAACGTGGGAAAACCAAGAGCCCTTGTTTGGTTGTTTGTTTGTGGTAACCAAATAAATTATGCAAAAGACTCAATAGCTACATAGCTAATCTTTTGTTGACAATATTGAGCTGTTTGTTACAGTTTCTGAGCAATTCCTCACAGGACTGCAGGTATCAAGTCCATGTTTCTGTGTAACTAAACTGGGACTTGGTAGACTCTAGGTGGCCCGCAGATGGACTTGGTACTGCATAGTTTGACCACCCATATAGAACAGATTATTATTTAATGAACAACATCAGATTTACTAATACCTGTTCTTACACTTTGGTTGGTCGGGACCGATTTTCCCTGTGTAGATCCGTTGGCTTACAAATAATATGTCATCGTACATCAAATTGACCACTTTGGATCACCAGTCCCACTCCCAGTTCATAATAGTTCTAAACAGGGCATGTGCCGCGTTAAAGTTTCTCAGCATTGCCCAATCAGATCACTGGGTATCCTAATGTCATTGTAACTGACCGGTTGAAAATTTTAGCTGGATCATTTCAACTTCAATGTTGATCAGTGATGCTAAAGCAGCTGTTTTGCATGTTAACCAATTTTATGGTTTCATTTGAACAAACTTAAGACTTCCTTCTAGGATTTTGCACCCAAGTAATGAGTCATAGTTTGGTTCAAATCTAAAAGACCCAGACACTTTTCTTCTCACAACCCATGTGACATTCCAAATATTTGTGACTGTTTCTTGACTACTGAAGTGAAACTTAACCATCGCTTTTGTTGCCAATTAGAACCGAGAATTTTTACACAACCTCAGAGCACGAAGTAGCTTTAAGATATGTTACTACTACCATGTGAACACTCCAAATCAAGAGTTGTCAGATCTATGATTTGTGTCAGGCACAGTCAGTTCTGGAATTGGACTTATGTTGGACTAGCTGGACTCAGACTTGGAACTGCTGCAAGTTACTGGACTATACTACTACTACTTCTACCCTGTCATGTTGAAGACAAAATTCTGAGCCATATTTAAACTAGTTATTATGATTGTGTATATTTTTACCGTGGCATTTCTTTTCCTTTTCTACTCATAGCCTGGGGTACCCCGTCAGCTGACTCTCCGAGGACGGGCGGGGAGTCACGAGAATCTATCATCAAGAAGGCAATCTGGAAACTTTTAACGACCTGTTCACTTTCCTATTAATTATATTTGTACACTCGACTGCAGCAATGTTGTGAACGCTTTTGCAAGGAAGGGACGCTCTGCGCGGCGTGTTTTTCGATGGACTTGCTACGATACGGCAATGAATGGAATCAAAGCTCAGTTAAACGTCAGAGATCAAGCGGCTAGTCGGGAGTCGTTACTCACCCACTGGAAGACATCCATCCATTGGCCACTAAAGAGGGATGTTGCTTGAAGGTAATAGAGAGATTATATGGACAATTCGGACTTATCTGATTGATTCCATCCATGACCGCCAACTCCTGAAAGTAAAGTCAGAGAATATCAGAGATGCAGACACAGAAAACCTGCTAATCTATCACAAATTGTCTGTGAGAATTATCTGTGTTGATAAAATGTTGTCTCTTTTGGGCTACAAGCAAATTGATTTATTTCAGTCTAACTAATGCTGAAAACATGTTAGCTTTTTCTCCTACTTTCTGTCACAAGAATAGTGTTGTTGTTCTTGTTTTTGCTTCTTCTTCTAATGTGTATGGTGGGCATTGTCTTGTACTACTAGGTTTAAATTGTTTTCATAAAGATTTTATCTACTTGAATTAACTCCATTATGAATTATTATAACTGTCCATGTCTGATCTGAATATTGAAACATTGCCAGATAGAGTATATGTAACATTCTGGAAAAATTCAAGATTATGACATCTTTATCAAGTCACCACACTGATCCATTGTACTGATCTTTCATTTACCAGTCTCTTTACTGGTTCACATCTACAGATTATATCTTGATCCAGTCCCTGTACTAATCCACAGATCCATTGTACTGATCATTCATGTACCAGTCTCTTTACTGGTTCACATCTACAGATTATATCTTGATCCAGTCCCTGTACTAATCCACAGATCCATTGTACTGATCATTCATGTACCAGTCTCTTTATTGGTTCACATCTACTGATCAACTTTTGATCCAGTCCCTGTACTGATTCACAGAACTGATCCATTGCACTGATCATTCATTTACCAGTCTCTTTACTGGTTCAAATCTAAAGATCAAATTTTGATCCAGTCTCTGTACTGATCCACAGAACTGATCCATTGCTCCAGTCTCACCCCCTCCCTCTATTGATTGTGAATGTGATGTGCCAGTGTGTAGGCTGGTCAGTTTCAACAGATCCAAGTGTTTGTACAATCAATGTACTGATTCAGAGAACTGACCGTTTGATGCCTCAAGTGGTTCACCAGATCTGTCCAGGTGATTCCAATTAATGGCTATGCTGTTTTGCCAGATTGCCTAGCTGCAAATTATTTCTTCACTGTAATGTGTCTTTTACACAGATGCATGTTTGAGCAATGGAATAGTTTACAACTACGTATCTGCAATGAATAGTGTATGAGAGAGTTTAAGATGATGACATATTTTCTGGGGTTTGTATTTTTTTAAATTTTTTTTTAGTGTTTCTGGTTCTTATTACGATAAACAAAATGCCCAAAGGATTCAGTCATGGTTTTCAAAGTATTTAATATTCAGCAAACAGTTTTCCAAAAGATGTTTTAATATTTCTTGATGGCAGTCTGTTGATAGTTTAGATGAAGTGGACATAGAGAAGTCTCTCGAATTTACGATCAGTTAAATGGTACTGTTGATAGTTCTTGTATGGTGTAGGCACAGGTGTGAAATAACCTGTCCTGCTTAATATTGCAAAAGCAAGTGGCAGTTGAAAAATGATACATACAAATTTCTATGAATGCAGGCTATCTTGAAGTTGAAATTGGAAATAAGTAATTGTTCTGTTTTATTCCTGTTTGGACTTGAATGATAGACTCAGTAAAATGAATATATTTGTAGTTCTCTTTCTAGTTGGACAAAGAAAGACCTGAAAAGTCTTATCTTCTGTTTCTTTCTGTACATTGCTTTGTACATAAAAACAAAGAAGAAACTGTTTTCATGTTGTTTGAGTGTTGTTAGTGATCACTGGGCAATCTTAAATAGTATTCAAATTAATAAGGAGTTTGGGAACGTAATTTGTTATACACCGTGATGGAGTAAACCGTATGGCTGCCTTTCCCTTTAATGTTTGGTACTTGCCAAAAAACACATGTCCCTTGTGTGACCTCGCTCTGATTGCATTGTGTGCAAACTTAGCATGGCACAAATAGATATTTGGTTTCAAATCCTGTTAAAGCACTGTGTGAGTTTGCAGTAATATAACCAGGTATGCGAACCTACTCTAACATAAGCTCATCCAGGGTCAGATTTGAGGCAGTATTGTCGTTATAGATACTTAAAATATCCGGACAATTTGTTCAAAGATCAACACATAACCTGAGTACACAACATCAGATTCATGATGTAGTCTATGATTAACATCTACATCTCATCTTCATCGTTTTGTGAGGAAGAAGACTCACTGCATGTAATTTGTATGACACATTGCCGAGTAACATACGTGATATGGCGGTGTAATTCAAATCTAGCGTGTGCACTTGCGGTTGAGCATTCAGGCCACAAAGACCAACAAACCTAGTTTGAAAATGGCGAGGTGAATGCATCTATGAAGAAGTGTTCCTTGTTTAGTGTACCCTGTGACCTATGTTTTTGTTCATTGTGTAGGAATGGTCTAAGTCATTCAGGTTTAAAGTCTTAGAGCAGCAGCCAAGTACTACCTTTTAAAACAGTTGTAGTGATAATAATCAGCAGTTATTTACCACGCATAAGCGTATATTAAAACACTATTAAAAACACTTTTATAGCCACCAAATGCACACCCTCAAAAGGTCTATATAATTTCCAAAGAAAATCTTGCTCTTGAAGTGGTACTTAGGTATGTTGTTCTTATATAAGGATGTGTATCTATGTGTATACCTATGTTTGCCTATCCTTTCCTGGAACTCTACTATGCCTTTTAACCTTACTATGACCGATTGGCATTTTAAGTTGAAGATATTCCATATTAGTTGTAAACAACAAAAGAAAATGATGTGGTCATTTCATTAGCTTGCAAAATGAATGATTCTTAGCAGGTATCCATTCAAAGGAACTGGACTGCCTTATCTTTTCTTTTCTTATTGTTTAGTTTTATATGTTCTGTGTCTGATACTGCTAGTGGCAGAGTGTTCAGTACAAAGATCGTTACTTAGAAATACAGTCACAAATCAAGGATAAGAACAATCAAGGAAGTCTTTACAATTTAAGGCTTAGGTCAAATGCCAACCCATTGCAACTTCCCAGCTGGTTACTTTTGTACCAGAAACTCTACAATGGTACAGGATACTAGGGTATTTTTCTATGAACTTTAGCGGAAACAAGATCTGAAATGCTATAGTAAAACAGATATAGTGTTTGCTTCCTGCTACATGTCTACATAGAACACTACTGACATGCTCTGTCAAGCTGTACAAACAGCAGTTACTACCTTTCTTTCTAGTTCCCAGTAATATCATCCATTCAAGCAATCGTAACATGATATTGTTTGTCATTCATAATAACGTCCATGCTTATCTTGTTGTTTAGCCTATGCATTTTGAGCTGTATGGTAATTTCAGGTAGAAAAAACAAACAAACTAGTTTTTCAGTTGCCTTGTGAAGTGAATTGTCATATGATCTTAATGGAGACGGTATGCTGTCAAAGATAAATGTAATGATCGAAACCAATTTGGTCCCAAATGTCCTTCGTTTTTCTGCAAGGTGTGATTGTATGTGATTGCCAACTTAAACTTAGACAATAGAAGATTTAGAAAATGAGTTGCTTTACCCAAATTGTGGTTTTGTTTCTATCTGGAACAGAGACCTGCTTCCGTTGTGAACCCTTCGTTTAATAAGTATGACCTAGTGTTGCTGCATTTTGTTAGTAAAACTGATTGTGCCATTACCAATGATACAAGACCAGAATTAGCCTTATTCAGTGTATTCTTGTTCGTTAGTATGACCATAGATTCTGTGTTCCTTCCTTTCGGAGCGTTTGTTCGCTTCATCGGGAAGGAAGATATTAAATATTGAGAGATCGTCTCTCATAAGTTTGTCTGAGAAATATTGCTTTATTGAAAGTGTTGCACCGTGCCTGTTGTTGATTCCCTGGGTGTTACTACTGACTAGTTCTACTTGGTTAAAGCTTCGTAACCGAGTATTAAGATATTTATTGTTCCTCTCCCACGCCGGAGGGAAGCTGTCCAAACCATTCAAGCTTTGCCTGTATAAGCTTCGTCATCGTCATCCACAAGAACCTTGGGTTTGAATTTACTCTTTTCATTGGTCATGTTACAGTGATTACAAAGACATCAGAAAGTGGAACCATTTGAGTCTTCTTTCTACCTGTGGGATGGGATCAAACAAACAGTGCTTATATATATAGTGTTTATGAGCTGGTGTGTGGCATATGATGAAAGAATCATTGACAATGAATGTTAACTTAATTTTATAATTTTAATTTATTTGCTTTTGAATCATTGCGTGGACAGATTTTCATTGGCTCTATAATGTTGTCTAAGGAAGAGTATATTAAAACTGACATATCATTTTATCAATTTTTCTTCTTTCCGTTATGCAAACATGTAAATTTTAAGAAAAGTTTTCAAATATTATTTACTTTCTTCTGCATTCTAGTTAGGAAAGGGGTTGCTCGTCTTATTCTCATTTCTTTATCTCTATCTCTTTGTTTTCGTTTGTTAAAGTAGCAGGGTTATGAGTTAACGGTTGCAAAATAATTTCCATACATTTTTGCAACCCCCCCCCCCCCACCCTTTTGTACCCTAGTTTTAGTCAGGCTTTGGTTTTCCTTTGTTATAATATTGACATTCATGGTTTGACCAAATTGAGAATGAAAGCCAATTTTGTATGTGATGTGTGGTGAATTGCTTTGTAGTTTTAAAATGCTTCTGCTGTGACAAGGAGAAGGGACAGAGTAACTCACAGGTGGTGATTGGTTTCTATAGTAACCTCACAAAAATTGAAATATATCAAAATGTATTAATTAATATAACAATCATATTATTATTATTATTATTATTGTAGATAACGTAGATATTAAAATTGCACCGTTGAAAGTATCGTTGGTTGAGTGCAAATTTCTTTAATAATTATTTCAAATGTAGAAGTATTGATGATCATACAATTAAACATTAAAAATTGAAATTTTATCTATCTCACACTGGGTTTGCCATTGATATGGTTCATAGAAGTGATTGCCCTCACTGTTTACAAGGGAAATCTGTTGAATTTGACCAGATATATGATGTTAACTAGTTTCATTTATGTACAGGTTACATATTCAGTTTGTTGGCTCTGATGCAGACAATGTCAAATGACAAGGAATAGCTCACAGAGCTTTGGCTCTGTATTGTCGAGGTTCGTTTCTCGGCAGTAATCATCGTCTACTGGTAAAGCCGGCTTTTGGCTTCCTTTTTTTGTGTAATTTGCTTCGAACAGCTGGGTACCAAACTGAACCAATAAAGGAAAGATTAGGTACTTTTTTGTGGGACACACATTTTCCCGTTTTTGGACTAAAGTGTTAATATTTCAAATATAATAGCAAATGCCAACTGGATGTAACCACATAGATTATCTTAGTTACAATATTGAGGAGGAGGTATGTGGTAAGTTTCACATATTTACAACCCATGGAACATCTCAATCTGTGTGTTATAACAGTACATACCACTAAAGTACAGTGTAGATAAACTGTCAAGGATTAGCAATCTACAGGTTTGCACTCTCACTGAGGACCTGTTAACACTACATCTGAATCGATTCCACCCTAGCCATTGGATAAACTATTTTGCTAAGGTTTCAATGTAGCCTGTTTACAGGAGATTCGCATCCGAATGACCTGTTAACACTTCATCTGAATCGATTCCACCTTAGCGATTGGATCATAAATCATCTCGCTAGGGTTTCAATGTAGCCCGTTTACAGTAGATTCCGATCTGAATGCATTACACATGCTACTGTGTTTGTTAACAGACAGAAGTATGTGTGATGCGTCACAGACAATAAGGTGACTTTCATCGGTGATCAACTTGGACTGGGAAGGGTGTTGATTTACAAATTTGATTCGGCGGAGGGTGGGGTACAACCCTGTTGTCTGCCCAGAATTTGAACTAGTTTAATCTTGCCCAGAGGAATGTTCCATTACAGCCACAGGTGTGATTTGACATAACTAGAGTAAATTTAGACTTTCTGAACTGCAGATTGAAGAGTCTTAATCTGTCTTCACAATGTTGGCTCTGTTCCCTCGACAGCGTAAGCTCGAGAGGCTCTCATAAATGGTAAGGAGCTTTAAGGTGGAAGTTATCATCATCGAAACCCCCCCCCCCCCCCTGGTTGTATAAAATTACTCTGAGCGGATTACTCTGTCCCTGTTCCTTCAGTTTGCCTAACTATATATATTAATTTACATATATATATATATATATATATATACATATCAGCGCATTGATGTAGCATTGTTCTGACTCTGTTGCTAATGTGCAAATAAATGCATGTAGTCGCACATTAAATATAGTTAACTTACTGTGCTTATCATGTACATTTATTATGGCAAGTGTTTGTGTATGGCTTTCTCAGAGGTAGTTGTGTAGGTATTCAAATTAACATTTTATTCAGCTGTATTGATACCAACTAATTTGAGTAAAATCCAAGAACTAATGGTAAAGATGTGTTCACGTATACATATGTAAAAGGCCACACAATGTCTTGTCAATTGCCATATATATATAGTGTGAATAAAGCTAAAAAGTACATGGACTTCATTTAAAGATGTCACTTTTTGTTCGTTTTTTTGGCTCGTATGTTCTCTTTTATTACGATAATTATCATCTGTTTTAGGGATTAACGATAATTGCCATACCCTGTTGCATTTGTGTATAAGAGTATGGATCAGGGAGGGGTTTGGAGTTCACTGATCACAAGTCAACAAAGAAAGAAGATATCCGCTGGATCTTGTTACATTTCACTTTTAAATGATTTTTTTTTTTGTGCAAATTTAAAAAAAAAAATTTTACCTTAGATGTATACCCAAAGGTATTTCCAATATGGGGCTAGTTCAGTTTCTCATCAATAAGTGTCCCTTATTCTAACCCCTCCCCTTCCCAACCTCTGTCTCCCATTCATTGTAAGGACATGAACAAAGATACTTCTGTTTCTCATTCCATGATTGAAACGTGCAAACAAGTAGTCCTTTGTTGCCATACTCATGCTGATGATTCATAATAGCCTGCTGCATCAGCATATCCTGAAAACTTACATGTCAGTATGTCTCGCTAAAAAAATGGCTGTGTGAGACAAATTAATTTTTGCAAGAAAACTCCCAGCTAGTGAAATCTGCTGAAAGTTTTGATTCTGTATATTATGTGCCTTGAAATCTGATACATTTGTGATGTCATTGAATGAACCCAATAAATCACAAAATAATTTTTATTATGAAAGAATTTTGTCTTCACCTTTGAGCAACTTTTTGCATATGGTTGGCAATTCTACCAAACCTCCTGATTATTACTCAGAATAAGATTACATTACAATTCGTCAGAGTACATTACATAGTACAATTACAGAGTACATTACAGATCATCAGAGTACATTACAGAGTACAATTACAGATCATCAGAATACATTACAGAGTACATTAATACATTACAGTACCAGACCTGTCAACTCTCCCGGTTTTACCGGGAGACTCCCGGTTTTTACCCGAATCTCCCGGTTTCATATTCTATTCTCCCGGTTTTTTAATGTTTCATCACTTGCGTCATTTCTGA